>PVKP010016988.1:0-47020 GCA_004027715.1 Plecturocebus donacophilus
GGAAATAGCCACTCTTCATTCTCAATTCCTTGTGTGAGTGGTTAGGAGGGTGGGTTGGGTGGGCAGGGCAGAGGGATTAGGTGATTTTGGTTAGAGGAAGAAGGGGAAAAATAATAGGTGCAAGACTATTGGAATGTCACAGAGAGGCATGGAAGGGAACAAAAGCTCCCTTTGATGTTGCTTGGATCTAAGTTGGCTCGAATTGGAACTAAAACAATAACTCAGTTTTGATCCCCAAATAGCCAAAGGGTCCTTTATGTAGGAGAATGACCACATCCAGATTCCAAAACCAGTTAGGGGGAGAGGAAGATGGTCCACACATGAAAATATTGTATCAAATACAGGGGTCTTCCTGCAGTGATGGGGATAAGGGGGTACGGTGGTGGTAGTGTCCAGGATTTAGGAGTGTTCCAGAGAGCAGAAGAAAATAATAAATTTGAAAATGCAGTGGCACCAGACTGGGAGACAGGAGACTTGAGATTTATCTTCAGCATACTGCTTTGTGACCTTAGGGAAGTCACGTAAGCTTTCTGAACCCTAGATGCCTCATCTGTCAAATGAGGCAAATAAATATCTGCTAGTCCTTCCCCAATGGGTGGAGAGGAGCAAATGACTTCAGGCATGGATGACTCTGCACAAAGTCAACTCTCACATTATTCATTCCAAGTCACTCCAGCTCCAAAGGGACTGTGATGAAGGGTGAGTACAAATGAAGATGTGACTTTTGTTCAAGGCTAAAGAGTCTCAGATGGATCAAGCAGAGTCACCATGCAAGTGCTCGGTCTAGCCTGTCTGAAGATGTTTTATCATCAATTTGACATAGCCACCCACGGAGGAGGTTAGGGATGTTTCTAGACTCCAGCTGGGCAGGGTCAGCATAGAACAGTAGGGGCCCAGCCACTGAAGACAGAAGTCATACCAGATCTTCTGTACTGCTGGAAGGCACTGGACAGAGTAATCCCTCAGGCACCCTTATGCCAAATCCTGGTCTGAGCATCTGGGAGCTCTTCCTGCCACCTTTAGTCACTCTCAGTCTCCAATACCCTCCCTCTTGCAAAGCAGCATTTCACTCTGCAGGAGCCCCAACTGTTGCAGCAAAGGTTGCCCGTTACTTGCTGAAATACCAGCAGCTTCCACAGCAGATCCCAGCCTACCTCTAATCTGTGGGTAGCTTCAGGTGGCCAGAGACTCATCCACTAATTACAGCACATTCATTTAATATTTATTGGTGAGTGCTCACGCAGTGCAGAGAGTGCAAACCATGGATTCTTCAGGCCAGATCCTTCAGTTCCCCTGTGAAGCTTTTCTTTGAACGCTCCTTTTCATACACTGCCACCTCTCTTTTCCCAGTGCCTTCCTGTTACTTGGTTTCTCCATGTCACAAGAGAAGAAAGACCTTAATATCCTAATTCTCAGGTATTTCCAGAAGTATTAGCACATTAAAAGAGTAAGAGGGCAATCCTTAACCCAGCAGGATGAATACCTGGTGATCCAGTTGGCCAGTTGGGTATACAATAATCATATCATGCTGCACAAGGTCCAGTCTCACACAAGCCCTCATCCCCAGCAGCAGCCTCCTCCTTTGTTATTCCTTCTCATCTTTTGGTACTGTACCTCCTTCTTTTTAATGTTTGGGAAATTCGCCATTATCTGGGTCTTGGTGGGAGGCAAAGTTTCCTTCTATAGTAGAATCAGACAGTGTCAGTGATGTGGTTTGGATGTTTGTCACCTCCAAATCTCACGTTGAAATATGATCTCCAATGTTGGAGGTGGGGCCTAGTGGGAGGTGTTTTGGTCATGGGAGTTGATTCCTCATGAATGCATTGGCGTCCTCACCATGGTAATGAGTGAGTGGGTTCTTGATCTGAGTTTACCTGAGAGCTGGTTGTTTAAAAGAGCCTGGCACCTCCCCCACAACTTTCATTCCTCTCTTGCTATGTGATGTGAAGTCTCCCCCTTCACCTTCCACCATGACTGTAAACTCCTTGAGGCCCTCACCAAAAGCAGATGCTTGCACTATACCTCCTATACAGCCTGCAGAACTGTGCACCAAAATAAACCTCTTATTTCCTAACCTCAGGAATTCCTTTTGTGGAAGTGCAACTAACACAGACATAGGGGTGCTTTCCCAGACTCTCTTGTAGTAAACAGAGGAACACGCCATTGAGATTTTACCAATCAGACAGAACAGCATGACCAGGGAGTAAGGAGTGAGTTTCTCAAAGAAGTAGGGATTTGGAGGAAACCTTTCTAGAGATAGCAGCTTGTTGAGCAAGATTATGTTCTGGGGCAGTGGTAGCTGGAGGGAGCAGTCGTTTTCAGGGCCCTGGGTGAATGATGTCTAACACATACCCTATAATCTCTGGAGTTGGATAAGGACAGCAGTGTTACCCTAACAGGGCAAGTTTCCACTGTATTTTGGGTATTTTTGCTAGCTGGGTTGTCTCCAGGTCCTATTTTCCAGCTCTTTGAGAAATTCTATAGGCCACCCAATATCATTTTTAATGCAGTCCTTTTCTTCTTAAATCAGCTAAGTCAGATTCTGTGGCTTGAGTGTGTACCCTGAGTGATACAACTCAGGTATAAATGACACTAAGAATAATAGTAATAGTAGTAGTAATAAGAATGACAGCTAGCATTATGGAGTGTTTCTACCTTCTATGCACTGTCCCAAAAGTTTTTCAATTAATAACTCATGTATTCCTAAAATACATCCTATGAAGTAATGATCAGAAATGCAATTTTACAGTTGAGGGAGTAGAAGCTTGGAGAGGTGAGTACCTTTAGGAAGGTCTCAAGTTTCACCTTTTCCTTCTGCTGCCTCCTAAGAAGCAGACTTAATTATGGAATTCAAAATTAAAGTCAGCATACCTGGAACTCATAACTCTGGCTCCTTTGTGTTTGGATCTAGGGTGAACATTCTTTACAGTGGAACATTTACACTTCCCAGCAGGACCAACTGTGGCTGTGGCCTTGTTGCTTGGTCAGCCTTGTTGTAAACAGCTGAAGCAAGACCCGAGGGTTGGACAAGGCCCCCAAGGGCTCCTGTGGCTCCAGAGCCACCTGAGGGCTTTGGAGCCTTAAGACAAGCTAGCTGCTGGGAAGACAGAAGGTGCACTCTGGAAATGTCACTGCTGACCTCTTAATCACCATCCTGTGATTGAATTAATTAGGCTGAGAGCTCTGCTATTGAGCTGTTCTCACATCTGGAGTAGTTTTATAATGCAGGAAACTGATCACAGAAGGCCAACTGTCAAGACAGAGAGTCAGATATAAACATAATACATCACCGAGAGGCTCTGCTTATGGCTGGGTCAAGATTCGTAACCTGGGAGTGATTGATTGTCTTCTCCTTGTTCTAATTTTGGACCAGACATTTTGGGATGATGGTTGGGTTTGACATTCTAGTCATCTTTTCTTATTCCCCAGGAAAGTCTAAGTAGCTGTGACTAGGGTAAGAAGGGGAGGAAAGAAGGGATCTGTTGATGTCAGGGTTTTTGCATTTATTTTTCTCAACGCAACAAAAGTAAAGTACATATGTAGAGGAATAAAGTGTCTGCATCAGGGCTGAGTGAGGACCTGGAGCTTTCTCTGTTGGTGTGTTTTGGTGCTGTGGTGTCTGTGCCTCTAAATCCTGGAAATAATAAAAGCTGTATCCTGAAATATTGTGAAGTTGAAGGCATTTTGTTAAGAAATGCTTGCTTCAAAACTCAGAGCGAGGAAAGTGTTTGCCTACATTTTAGCTATGCTGGAGTGGGCTATATGAGATCCTTCTTCGAGGAAATTTGTGATGGGTTGCCTGAGCCTGGTTGATGCCCAGCAGCATTCTAGGTAGAAGCACAAGAAGACTTGGCTTCTTATCTGCATACAGAATAATGCAGAAAAAAATGATTAACTACAGCACTCTCTTCAGAGAGTTCTCATTGCCTTTCATGCAAAATCCTAAATGATCTGGCTCTTCCATGCCTCTCTCTTGGATTTCTTCTAGTACTTTCTCCAACCATGCCAGTGAAGACAGACCATCCTTCTGTCTTTCTGTCTATCTACCTACATAGTTTGTCTGTCTATCTGTCTACCTACCTACCTACCTACCTACCTACCTATCTACCTACCTAGTTTGTCTCTGCAGGCTTTAATAAAGTCAATACCTATCAGAGAGTTGGGGGACTGAATCTGTATCTTGGGGAGGGGCGATGAGCTCAATTTCCAGTCTCTTTGAGAATTTGCAATCTGGTGAGAGGTGTTAAGGGAAGTTTCCTTAACAAGATGAGCCCCTCTGTTCTCTGTATGAGAGTGGAAGTGGCCCACCACAGGGAGTTGAATTCAGAAGATAGGCCTGGTTGTAACTCCTGTGCTTGGTCTGGCACCGGCCAAAGTGAGTTGCTGTGGGAATCACAGGAAGGAAGAAGTGCTGTTTTTCCAATAGTTTATAAAGAATGCTAGTCAAAGGCCAAGGAGTTGAGGGCCTTTTCAGACTTCAATGAGATCAAAGCGACCATATATTAGCACCAGAGACTGTTCAGGAGGCTGTGATTACAACCCAGGGCTGCCATGTAATTGGCATTCAGTAAATATTAGTAAGATAAGTGACTTCTCCAAGTCTCACAGCAAGACAAGTAGTACTACAGCTTCTCTCTCCATCTCCCTGTCTTCTTTCTTCCACTATCTTTGCTTTGTCTCTACCTTCATTCTTTCTCTCCTTTCCCCCTTCTCCCTCTTTCTCTCTAGCTTGCTAAAACTTTTTATAGAATAGGAAAGAAATTGTCAAAATGGATTTTTTTAAATCTCATACTTACTTTAAGAGGAGACAGAGGGTGGAAGAAATTTGTCTTGAGAGCCTAAGAGAGACAGGGAACGTTTTATAACTCAGTGTTTGGAAATTCTAGTCCTCAAAAACTCTAGAACTGGTTACAGGATGTTGTTGACTATAACCTTTTCCAAGAATATATTTTTTTTAATTCAAAGACTTGAGCTAAGTAGAAATAGAATCTAGTTCAATTCATTGAGTCCAGGACTTGATAGTCAATCAAGTATTACTCAGTTGAACTCAACTGATGAGATTTGGGACAACTAAGTATTTAGAATAAAAATATGCCCTGACTTTACACAGCTCTCACCAAAAAAAACCTCTCTCTCTCTCTCTTTCTCTCTCTCTCTCTCTCTCTCTCTCACACACACACACACACACACACACCCTAGAGGGATAAACAGTTCACCCTTGAACAGCACAGGTTTGAACTTCCTGGGTCCACTTGTATGTGGGTTTTCTTCTGCTTCTGTCTCCCTGAGACAGCAAGAGCAAACTCTCCTCTTCTTCCTCCTCCTCAGCCCACTCCATGTGAGGAGGACAAGGATGAAGACCTTTATGGTGATCCATTTCCACTTAATGAATTGTAGATATATTTTCTCTTCCTTGTGATTTTCCTAATGTTTTCCTTTCTCTTGTTTATTGTATGAATACAGTGTGTAATACTTGTAACATAAAACATCTGTTCCTTAACTTTTTATATTATCAGTAAGGCTTCTGATCATCATTAGGCTATTAGTAACTGCGTTTTCAAGGAGTCAAAAGTTAAGCAGAGATTTTTGACTGTGCAGGGGGTCATCACCCCAAACCCTGTGTTGTTCCAAGGTCAATATATTTCAAAATGTCACAGATGGATGGATTATGTCTTGATGGACTTATTTGTGTTCTCTTCTACATTTTCCAAACTTTCCAGAACAAATATCCACAACTTCCTTAATTATTACAAAAACAAGCAACCTTGTAAAAAGCATTATTTTTAAAAATAGCAATACTTTTTAAGCTTTTTTAGGCTGTGTCTCTACACACAGTTTGTTGCCTGCCTTGTCAGGTTCACTGACAACCACAATCTCCAACCCATACAGGATCAAGATTCAGCTTGAGTCTGTACATTGGAGAATCCTAGGAAACCTTGTTTTACTTTCTAGGGGCATGATCTGGGGCCTTGTGTTCATTTGCTTCACCCACAGGGATTACATGCTGTCCCTACCCACCCCTGGCCTCAACCACCCACCGCTTCAATTTAAAACACATCAGGTTACAAATACAGGGTTCATCAATAAGGTGCTTATGTCCAAGTGCAATGTCTCCCCAGGCCCAAGTCCAACCCAAACCAGCCAAAGGATTCCCTGGCTTCCTATTCTCCTTTCTATGCTCTTTGTTTCTGGTTTCCTCCCCACCTTCAGGTTTCACGTCATTTTGCACCTAAGGCATGCCAGAAGCTCTGGGGGCTGCCTTCACAAATATATTTCTCCTTGGATACCCATCATCAATAAAGTGAAGATTCATATTCCCATCTTACAGAAGAGAAAACTGAGGTTGAGAGTAGTCAAATGACCAAGCAGAAATTACAGACCCGGTGGGGAATAAAAGGCCAGTCTCCTGAAAACCCAGCGCCTTTCCCACTTCACCAACTCTACCCTTTTCCTTGTTACCCTCCCTCTTCTCCCTCCCATCACTTTCCGCTCATTACCCTTCAGCATCATTCTTCTAAGAAACATGTCTAAAATCAGAAATGAAAAGATGAGCCCATAATGAAAATAACTGCCAGGAGCTTTCATACGCAATATCTCAATATATAATTTCAGCTCTCAGTGTGGTAGGTGATGTGTATTCATTCCAATATTTATTGAACACCAATGGTGTGGCAGATATCACACTAGACACCCCAAATGAAATAAGGAAAACAAACCCAATCCCTGTCCTCAAGGAGCTATAGTCTAGGAAATATTTCTATTATTGTTTTCAAAAGATAAACTAAGCCTTGGAGGAATTAGTTTTTTAAATGCCATAGTTCAAACTCAAAATTCTTTATTACACTGCATTTAAGCTTTCTCATGGCACAGAATTCTGGAGGAGATCACAAAAAAAAATTGCTTCCTAAAATTCGACCTCCGCCTTTAGCTCCCTAAACAAGAAAGGAGAGAAGGAGAGAAAGACATGGTGACAGAGACAGAAAAGCAGATCCTTGGTCCCCTCATCCTGCCATATCCCAAGGCAATGAATCACTGACGAATTCCTTCCTTTTCTATCTGGGAGAAAAAAATAAGGAGCCCAGAGTTTTCAGGCCAGGGTTTGCCCAGGTGACTGTGTAACCCAGAGAATTAAAGGGATGAGCCTGTTGTTGCACACCTGCCTCCTTTCAGCTCTGTTTTGTTTTCAGATTTTATAGTTCTAGCCAAACAAAGAAGTGCTCCTTCTCATCCCTGGTCTCTAGGTAGAGAAAATGTCAAGTTCTTCAGCTGAAAGGAAGACTCCCACTGCCCAGGCTAAGAAAGCAGGGTCAGAGATGGGATCCCAAACCTTGAGGTGGACGATGGGAGAAAGGTTGGGGGAGGAGGGAGGGAGGCAGGAGAAGAAGGTAGGAGGGGACGAGGAGGAGGAAGAGGAGGAGGAAGAGCAAAGGGAAGAGTGAAAAGGAAGAGGAGAAACAGGAAGGGCAAAGGGTAGAGAGAGGAGGGAGGAGGAGAAGGGGGAAGAGATTATGCATGGCACTTGTTAAAATTGGTAGGAAAGACTTTATTTAAGGGGGGGCTATTGCGACAGGGATTTGCATAGGGGAAAGAGATGAGCTCAACTCTCAATATAAGGACAAGTGGAGCTGCACAGCCACGGAGCAGGTGGGAGTCTGGTGAATGGGAAATTACTAAGAGAAAACATCAAGGCTAGGGGGATACTGATTCTTGCTAAAGTTGAACTAACTGGGCCGAAGCCAGAGCCCAACATCAAGGCCTAGTCAAAAAGAGGCCTCAGAGGAACCTGACTCAAGTTTGGCTAAGGAAAGAGTGTGTGTCAGTGATAATAAAAATAACAGCATGTACTGGGCCTTTATGTGCCAAGCACTGTGCTAGGTACTTTTGCATATATCTCGTTTAACCCAGAGTAAGACAATTTCAGGAGGAAGGTACTATGATCATCTCCGCTGCCGAGGGAAGGAGTCTGGGCTGGGAGACATTACGTGACTTGCCCGTATCCCGTGAGCAGGGGACTTGATCCTGCCTACACCAGCTGCATTCTAGGGCCTCCCAGTAAAAGCTATAAAACATATGGTAAATGCGTAGTAAATACTGGTCTCTTCCTTAACACCTCTGAGGAAGGTGTTTTTTGCAAACCTCACCCCTTCCCCAAACTATCAGCCACTCTACAGTACAATCAACTCTGGTCAGCACAGACCTTTTGACTGTCTAACTTCCATCCCTCATGCTGCAGTTACATTCTCAGCTGGTTGCCTCTGTGCTGTGGTGCTTTTCCTGCTATGCCTGGATACCCAGGCAATTAGAAAACACATTGACCTAAGAACCCCTGCTCTGGAGAGTATTTGTGCTTGGCTTCTCTGAACAACCATTGGTCATATTTCCCGGTTTTAAAGAAAAAAGAAAAAAATATATAAAAAGCCAGGTATCCTGGAGAAGTCAACAGGATCACCCCTGAGCTGCTGCGTAAGATGGGAACAAATGCACAGAGCTCTGTGGCTGCCTGGCTTCCCCAGGGTTCCCAGCTCCTGGACTTGTTTATGGCCTGGGGAACAGGGAAAGACAGGAGACAGCTCTGCAGAGTCATGAAGGGCCTGGGCCAGGCCTGGCCAGCCAGGTGCCTGCCACTTACAAGAAAACAATTTTCTCAGGTTGAACTCTGCCTCCTGCTCTGGGGCCCCCTGGAGGGGTGCAGTGCTTTTCTCTTTCATTAAACAAGGGTAGGGGGTACACAGCGGGGTAGGAGGGAGCCTGGGATGGAGAGAGGAAGGAGGTTTCATGCAGTGCAGTCAGCGGGGCAACTGGGCCTCTGCCTCCTAGGCTGGGCCAAATGGAACCAGAGAGACCCACAGGTTCATAATTCATCTTAATGAAGGGTCTCCGTAAACCTGCCGTGCCCTGGGGTTTCAGCAGGAAGCTCCTGGCCATTTTGCTGACAAGGGTCCCCAAATGTGCAGGTGCTAATGGGGCCCTTTCTTCCTGGGGTTTTTATGGCATGCTTTGGAGCAACTGCATGCTTTAGAACCTTCTTCCATCAGGGCCCCCGAGGCGAAAGGGATTCTGGACTGCAGGGCTTGCTCTCAGAAGGTCCCAGAAGCTTCCAGCAGCTCTTCCATTGAGCAGCACATGGCCCTTTTAGGCAGACAGCTGGAGGAAGGCATGAGTCCAGGCAGTACAATGGCAGTAGGAGGCTGGACAGAACAAATTATATTCAAAGCAGGGAATAACCCCCGAATTTATTTTAAAAAATGATCCCAGGCCAGACCCTGTGCTTTGCTCTTTAACATACACTATCTCACTTACTCTTCACAGCAACACTCAGATGGCATTAGCAGCCCAGTTCTTCATTTGAGAAAACCAAAGCACAGAGGGGCTAAGTGATTTGCCCAGGCCCACACAGCTGGGTAGTTGCTAAGCCAGCATTTAAAACCAGGTTGGCCTGACTCCAGAGACCCACAGACCATAACATTTAGTGACACTGTGCATATTTGTTAACCCATTTAACACAAACAATTCTCTGAGATCCTTATTACTAGCACATTTTGCAGATAAGGAAAACAGAGAGGTATAGGGACATGCAGTAAGTGTCCTTAGCTGGGACTCCACGGCCCGTGGCCACTCCAGCAAAACAATCCTTGAGTGGAAACCATGTGGAAGCCACGCCAAAAAGCCCCTGCTTTCTACGCTGAGTCTAAAGCCCTCAACTTTTTCTATTTTCCCATCATACCACCAATGAAACTCACAGACATTGAAGACACACGGCTCATATATTATGCTTTGATTGTGTTTTTTAACCCACAGAGCTTCCTGTTTAAGTTGCTGGCCAAAGGCCCAGTTACGACTATGTTGGAGTAATTTTTTAAAATATCATATGCTTTAGTTACTTTCAGAAGAATAATGAGATTGCTTCTTTAAAAAATAACACACAAAGCCGCCTCCACCAACTAAACTGTAAACTCCTCAAGGGTTGGATGTTTGTCTATTTCCTCTTTGATTCCTACTCTTCCCACCCCAATGCCTGGATTTGGAAAAGTACCTGTATGTGTGTGTCTCTTTACCTACTTACCTACCTGAATCAAGTAGAATTGTAGAAATGACTGCACCAGAGCCAAAAGATTAAGAGTTATCACAACTTGCTATTTTTTTTTTTTTGAGATGGAGTCTCACTCCTGTAGTGCAGGCTGGAGTGCAGTGGTATGATCTTGGCCCACTGAAACGTCTGTCTCCTGGGTTCAAGTGATTCTCCTGCCTCAGCCTCCCCAATTAGCTGGGACTACAGGCACACATCCCCTCACCCAGCTAATTTTTATTTTGTATTTTTAGTAGAGAGTTTTCACCATGTTGGCCAGGCTGGGCTCGAACACTTGACCTCAGGTGACCCATCCACCTCAGCCTTCTAAAGTGCTGGGATTACAGGCATGAGCCACTGTGCCCGGCCCACAACTTGCCATGTAATTGGTTTAGCACATCCTGCCAACCATGAAGGGGAGAAAAATAATAGATGAAGATGTGATGTTAATACTTCTCTTTTGTAAGAGCCATTGTTTATCTTTTGACCATGACTGGTACCTTACATCAGCAAAAGGAGTATGTGACATCATACTCCTTTTGGCTAAGTTTATCCCTGTTCCTTCTCTGCCTCAATAACACCACTCACACATTGACAAATGTGTTCTCAGCAGTTCAACACAGGGCAAAGCCACAATTTGAACTTATGCATCTTTCTTACAGCTCCAAAGCAAATAAAGTGATCACAGAATCTGAAACACTAATCTTTATTAAATCCCTACCATATGTAACATATCTTAATCAAAATAAGAATTTGGTCTCCTTAGTTGCCGGGGAGAAGAAACATCATTACTCAGTGCAATTTGGGAACTAACTGGTCATGCCAGAAGGAGAATGGATCACACAAATGCACCAAACCAACTTCGTCGTTGACTCTATTTCTATTTGCACTAACAGATATTTGCATTTACCTGTCAAATACATTTGGAAATCTGGATACATGTGTGAATATACACACGGGGGTAGAAGGATATATACCTGTTCCCTCAATAGAATAGAGTCATACAAAAAGACTCCCTAGGTAACCAGGACCTCAAAGCTTTACTGGTCTAACATCTCCCCTCCCCCTCCAAAGCACACACACCTGAAAGTGAAATGGAGCATTAGCAGGCGGGGGCAGAAGAGATCAACACCATTTCAGGCTGAGAACTTCTTGCAACAGGTGAATGGTGTTGAGGGCTATCAACACACCTTAGTTAAACTTAACACAATCCCAAACTGATGAGATTGGGGTTGCAAACTGGCAAACAGGAAATTGTCCCTGTGATCTCCTGCTCTTCAAAGGGGAGCCTCTTCAGCATGTGTGTTTGTCAGTTCAGAGTTTAATTAGCCATCTATATGCACTCAATCTGAGCTCAGCGGGGAAGACCAAACATTGTCAGGGCTACCGTCAGCCATCACAGGCTTCTGAGCAGCGCACAGCGTGGCTCGCAGCTGTCCACCAAGGAGCTGGCATGCCAGCACCCTCTAGGATTGCTCCTTCCTCTTCCCAATTCTCAGCGCCCCAGGGGGTGACCTCGAATTCTTCCTGTTTGTCTGGCAATTAAAGAGGCAAAGCTCACTACAGGCTACTTAGAATACCCACCTGGAGCCAACTGTCCCTCCTGGTTAGCTCTGCTTGCCTTTCTTAGTAAACCTGCTCTCTCACAAGCCCCGTACCTCGCTTCTTCTGCCTGCTACTCTCTTCTCTTGGAGGCCACTCTTCACCTTACCAGTGCCCAGGATCATGGCTGGCATTTTCCAAAAGTGTGCTTGTTTGAGTGTAAGAATCAAAGAAAATAATCCTGCAATCCTCAACTCTTGTTTCAGTTTGGCCGAGGGCGGGCTATTAGAGACTCCTAGACCATACAGTACCAGAGTGTGCAGCCTTGCAGCCTCGGCTCCCTCACACACACGTCTGTTGGTCGACTCCAGCAGTATTTAAGAGGACAAAAAAAAAAAAAAAAAAGGAAGCCATGGCTTACATTCCAAAATTGGGATATTTCTTTTCTTTTTTTTTTGAGATGGAGTTTCACTCTTGTTGCCCAGGCTGGGGTGCAATGACTCAATCTCAGCTCGTTACAATCTCCACCTCCCAGGTATAAGGGATTCTCCTGTCTCAGCCTTCCAAGTAGCTTGGGTTACAGGCATGCTTGGCTTTTTTTTTTTTTTTTTTTTTTTTTTTGTATTTAGTAGAGAGGAGGTTACACCATGTTAGTCAGGCTGGTCCTGAACTCCTGACCTCAGGTGATCCACCGCCTAGGCCTCCCAAGGTCCTGGGATTACAGGCGTGTGCCACTGTGCCTGGCCTCAAAATTGGAATATTTCACACATGAAATCAGATGTTCAGTTTCTTTTGAAAACAAAAACAAAACAGAAGCTGTAGCAACACTGGGTCCATACCCCTGGGTGACAAAGTTGGTCCTGCACAGAGCAGGGCTTCCCTCTTTCAGGGGCCAGGCCACTGCACG
Source organism: Plecturocebus donacophilus (assembly GCA_004027715.1). Lineage (NCBI taxonomy): Eukaryota > Metazoa > Chordata > Mammalia > Primates > Pitheciidae > Plecturocebus > Plecturocebus donacophilus. Next base: position 12,516 of record PVKP010016988.1, read on the forward strand.
CTGTTAGGTGGGTTGTGCCTGCTGAGGGCGGCCCAGAGGGGCTCAAATCAAAGCTAGGCCAAGTTGGCTTCCACTGAGAGGAAGGGGTCCCTTTTCCTAATCCACACAAAGGTTCCTATGGGCCAGAGGAGCCCAGTTCCCTCCACTGGCCACCTAACCAACCTCACCCATTCATGTTACCCGCGTCTCCCAGCAGGAGTGTCTAATCCCTGCTACAGGCACCAACAACCTACAGAGCTCTAAACTTTTTACAAGTTCAATGGCACCAACATATGAAGGAGATTCCTACTGGGTTACCATCCACATCCAATTTTCTGTAGACCCCCAGTTTCTTGATTCCTTAAATTCAGCCTTCCAACTTCTGCTGGGGTTTACTTGCTTCCTGGGCTCCTGGAAAAATACACAATCTGACTCTCAGAGCCAGAGCAGGTCGGCTGGAAACACATGTGGGTTATTACACTGCTGAGTTATAAAGAATGAGAACGGCTGGTCCAATTTCTTTGTGGAGCAGCCTGCTGTCTCTGAGGCTGTCAGCAACCTTGGGCTTCTGCTTTTATGACATCTTCTGACCCAATGAGCAGACCTGGGCAATAAAATGCAAATCATTCCAGCAGTCACTTCATCCCACTGAAATTGCTTCAACTAACACAGCACTAAACGGGGGTGGGAGGGGTTATTCTCTCTGGTCTTGCTCTACTCTGAGATAACCTGCAAAACTTAAGGGACTTTTAATTGTCCAGATCCACCCCAATTCCCTAAATCCAGGCCACAAGCATGGCTGTTTAAGCCTTAATGAAAATTAATGAAATGGAAATAAGAAGGAGGTTAACACTGTGAATGAGAACTGTTTGGTGTCAATACCCAAACCCAACACAGCCTGCCCCAGCTCAGCAAGACAAATTATAGTCTTAAAGGGACCAGCCAGAGACATGTAATGCCTACACTCCATCCTCTCTCTCATTTCTGGAGTAATGAAAGGTCCACGAGTTCATGAAAATTCCTTCTGTGATATTCAGGGCTGGATAGATAGCATGCAAACCACAGGCAGAAATGAAATGGGCATTGCTAGGCAGCCCCATCTTGCCACCTTTCAAAGCTGGTCCAATGCTGCTTTGACCTCCAGCTGACTCTGCCACAGAGCACCAGCCTGCAGCGCTGAGAGTCAGAAGCACCCTTTACTCCATAGGAGGGCTCCCAAAATCACTTTTCAGAGGCCCTCATTTTCCCTACAGCCAGCTTCCTCCGTGGAAGTGCCAACCCTCCCCTAAAGCCAACAGCCTTTCCTCACAGCCCCAAGGTGTCCTTCAGAAGCTCTGGCGGCCTATATAATCGATTTTTATTCTCCTGTGTAAATGGTCAAGGCCAAGGGGCACAACATCTCTCTTTTTTCTTTTTAAAGAGTGTAGAGGTTACACAGGCTAACCACCCTATTTTACACATGAACAAAATATAAATGACTTGCAAGAGGGCAGGCAGCGGGGATCAGAACCCAGGAACCGGCAGCCACTATTCTAAGTTCTGAAACTGTGTTGGTGAATCAATTGTTTGGCTCTCAGAATGAATTTTCTTTAAAGGTTTTGACAAGTGTTGGCCAGACTCCCAGCCCACAGGTACCTAACTAGTTAACACTTGTGATCTAGAATATAACACCATTGAGATTCCTTTATCTATTTCTAATTGGTGGTTGAACAGTTCAGCCTGAAAATTCATTTGTAAAAAAAAGCATATGAATTATATGCAGCCTGACTAAAAATAAAAGAAATGCACATTAGAACCATTCAGAGATAGTATATTTTTCCTTGACTTCACATAGAGCAAGGATGAAATTTTAAAAATCATCACACTGATGCCAATATTAGCATGGCTTCAGTCAAGCTGGACCTCTTAACTCCTGCTGGTGAGAATAAAAATTTGTACGAACTTTCTGAAAGCAGTTTGGTAACATGGGTCAAGCGTCCTCAGAATGCCCTTTTCCTTTGACCCTTAATTCATCTCCAGAAAATCTGGAATGTGGACAAAGGTTCAGGCTCAAATGTTCATTTCAGCACTACTGGTAGAACTAACTATGCCCTTGACTGCCTTCTAACAAGGGGACACACCAAAGGAGAAGTCTTTATTGGACAGGATAATGGTGTGAGAATGCAAGTTTGGGAAGCTAAGAAGAAGCTGTTCAGCGTAAAAGGAAAGGGCTGAAGATCAGTGCTGTGCAAAGTATGATCCAAAAACTAGAGTCTATCCTGCAAGTACTAGCCAGCAGTAAGAATCAGCAATACCGCAATTGGGTAAATATTTAGAAGCCTGACATCTTGTACCCTTCCTGGCATGCTATTTTGTATTTCACAACAAAGCAAAGCAAAACAAAACAATAAAATGACTTAGCTTCTTCCCTCAGATAGTTTGCAAAGCACTATCTGCCAGAGAGACATCCTAGGGGAGCTGGCTGCAGCGGGAGAGGAGAAGACAGAGTCCAGGAGGTGAGAGGGGTGGAGGACAGAACTGTCTAGTGGAGATCTTCAAAAATATTTTGCTGTGAGGTTGGTAATGCTGTCATCTCTCAGGTGGCCCAGGGCATTTGTGGGCAAATCTCTATTGCCAGCTGTTGATTTCTGGAGCTGGGCTCACTTTGTAGGGATGTGAGGCAGTGCTTTCTTCTGTTGCTTCAAGAGAAAAGTGAGGTCAGGACTAAGACTGCACTCCTGGCCTCTAAACATTTAGGGAGTTTTATTTCAATGTATAATCGGGAACTACCTATGTGCCTAACATGAGGGGAATAGTTAGCTAAGGCATGGTGCAGACACCAGTAGAATACCATATGATCATTTCAAATAGTTTCAAAAAGCTTTTAATAACATGGAACAATGATCTAGGTATGTTTTTTGTTAAGTGAAACCCCAGAAAACCAGCAAAGGCTTTTATAGTATAGTTATAACCAATTTAAAAAACAAAACATTGCCTATCAAAAAGTAAAAGGAAATAAGCCAAAATGCCAGTAGCGACTGGTGACATCATAAGTGATGTTTTTCTACTTTCTTTCTACTTTCTGTATTTTGTATAATTTTCACAGGGAGGAATGTATACCTTTGATAAAAATTAAGTGTTAGTGAAAGGAAAACAAATTGCTCTGTAGACCAATGAATTGAGTTGTAACTTGGCATCCCCTACTTTCCCTCATTCTCTTTATCCTCCTACCATCCTGTTTTCTCTGGACCACCTACAGGCCAGGACTTTTCTCACTTCTAGAAAATGGGCATAGTGGAGGCAGGATGGCAGAGGTGCCCCTAGCTGCCAGCATCGTACAACTCTCTGCATGGGAGCCGTTCCCTACCGCTGTTTTCTTAGCCAGTTACTCTCCAGATTCTCTAAAGTAGGAAACAAAGGACAATGGTTTTGGAGAAGGTGGGGACTGAGGAACTCTATCTCCTGCAGTGTCTGGGCTGGCCGAATGGCTTGCGTTTGTAAATAAGCCTGTCCTCCCTCCTAAGTTGGTCTCATCTTAGCCGGGTGGTTCACGGTGTTTCAGAAGACACAATGCGTATTACAAAGGGTCCATCAGGGAGTTTGCAAAATGCTGAGATCCCTACTGCTTCCTACTCCCCAGTCAAAGTTTTTTTTCTTGGAAGAAGCTATTTATTTTTTTGCAGCAACAACAGCAACAATAACAATGACAACAAAAACAATTGGCATGAGAATAGCAAACTCAAAGAGAATCACAGCATAAAACCCTTTCCATAGTAACAGCATTTCTGAGCCAGGGATTTACAACTTGCCCAGGAGTGAGCAAGACTGGTCAGAGGAATGTAGTATGGAGAGACTGATAATTACATCAAACCATGACTTGGGGCAAGGGTCTTTCCAAGAATCAGACCAAGCACTGGCTGCTCCACCTGGCTGTGCATCTAAACCTCCAAGGAGCTTTGAGGAATACAGATTCCAGGCCCTTCTTCAGAACAGCTGACTCTGGCTGAGCATGGTGGCTCACACCTGTAATCCCAGCACTCTAGAAGGCAGATGCAGGCAGATCACTTGAGGCCAGGAGTTCAAGACCAGCCTGGCCAACATGGCAAAACCCCATCTCTACTAAAAATACAAAAATGAGCTAGGCATGCTGGCACACAGCTGTAGGTCTCCGCTGCTTGGGAGGCTGAGGCAGGAGAATCTCTTGAATCCAAGAAGCGGCGGTTGCAGTAAGCCAAGACTGCACCACTATACTCCAGCCTGGGAGACAGAGCGAGACTCTATCTAAAAAAAAAAAAAAAAAGAAGTGCTGACTCTGATTCTCCAGTGGCGGGGCCAGGGAATCTGCATTTCATACTGATATGCCTAGGATTCTGATGCAGCCAACTCTGTACCACTAGCTGCACAAAGTGCTAACAAGGAAATGTAGGACCCCTTACCAGCCATAGCCTGCTTCATCCTTTATGCTGGCCATCCACCAATGCATGCAAAGACTTCTTTGGGAGGTGGAGGGTGACAGGTCCCTTTGTGTTGGAAACTTCTAGAAACCTCTTCCTGGAGTCTAAAGCCTGAGGTTCTCTTGCATGGCTTCTGTTTCCACCACATGCTGCTTCTTTTTTTTCTTTTTTTCGAAATGGAGTCTCGCTCCGTTATCCAGGCTGGAGTGCAGTGGAGTGATCTTGGCTCACTGCAACCTCCACCTCCTGAGTACAAGCAATTCTCCTGTTTCAGCCTCCCAAGTAGCTGGGACTACAGACACCCATGACCACACCCTGTTAATTTTTGTATTTTTAGTAGAGACACAGTTTCACCATATTGGTCAGGCTGGACTAGAACTCCTGACCTTGGCCTCCCAAAGTGCTGGGATTACAGGTATGAGCCACTGTGCCCAGCCTACTTCATTTCTTGAAAAGAAAACTGGCTGTTTAAACTCTACAGCAGGGTTGGCAAGGGTGCTGTCTGCCCCTGTTCTCCTGTGGACCAGCTAAGGCCTGTCTTAGGTAGTTAGCAGCCGGAAATGTATTCCCTTCTGCTCCGAGCAAACAATACCATTTGACTCCTTTTCCCAAACCGAAATCCCATGCACTCTCTGCCTACACTCTGTCTGCCTAGTGGTGAATCCTTCACTCTGGCTGTGGGTTCTCCAGTCACGCTGACCTTTCAGACCCTGGAGAGCTCTGCAACTCTCAGTTCTCAGCAAACATCACCTCCTCAGGGAGCCCTAAGGACCTTCCATCCTGGACCAGACGTCCCATCACTGTACTGCTCTACAGATGTCACATTGCCCCTTCACACACTTGCCAGTGTTTGTAGCCATGGGTTTACTTGAGTGATAAATTGCTTAGTGTCTTTTCCATTTGGCTGAGGGATCCACAGAGGTAGGGGCTGTTTGTGTGGCTCAGCACTGTAACTCTTGGCACGATGATCCTTCCTACCCTAGGCTACATCCTTGAATCTCAGCTCGGACATGGCATCATTCAGGGTCCTACCAATAAAATCGAAACCACTTCAGGTATTTCCTACAGAGAATTTAATGCAGGGAAGTTATGTATGCAGGTGATAAGAGAAGTGAGAGCTCAACCCAGGATGCTAAGACATCCCATTGATAAGCAACAGCAGGGAGCTATTCCCACTTGTGGGCTAGAGGGACAAAGGGAATGGGTGATGTTATAGAGCCCATATGGAAATACCACGGTGACACAGCCACTTCCAGAGAGGCTGTCAAAACATAAAAGAGGGTGAAGGGGAGGAGGGAGGGAAAAAAAAGCAGAGGAGAAGGAGAAATAATAATACTTTGCTTCTCCCTCCCAGTGCCTCCACCACCAGTCTTCCATGAATGACTCCCCTTGTCAGGGCCCTGATGGAAGCCAGCTGACATGCAAGCCTAGGAAGTGCAGCCCGCAGAGATCAACAACCCCACGGAGACACAGAGCAGGGCAGGGAAAGAAAGAAGAATGGGTCTCCAGCAAACAGCTCAGCGTTGGCGGACCTTGTCCTCCAGGAAGCCTTTCCCACCCACCTCAGGCTAGAATAGGAGCCTCGGTAGGCTGAACAATGGCCTCCCAAAAATGTTCCCTCCTTAAACCCTCGGAATATTACCTTATATGACAAAAGATGTGACTAAAATGTGTTAAGGATCTTGAGAAGAGAGGCTGAAGCTGGGTTTTCTAGATGAGCTTTAACAGCCATTCCAAGTGTTCTTATGAGACAGAAGTAGAGGAAGACAGTCACACAGAAGAAAAGATGATGTGAAGTCACGATGGAGGTGGGATAGAGTTGATGCCACCACAAGCTAAGGGATGCTGGCAGCTGCCGGAAGCTGGAAGAGACAGGAACAAATTCTCTGCTAGAGCCTCCAGAGGGACTACAACCCTGTCCACGTCTTGACTTCAGAAGTGTGGCCTCCAGAACTGTGAAAGAATACGTGTCTGTTGTTTTAAGCTACAAGTGTATGTACTGTGCCCCTCCACTGTGTTCCCAAAACAGCACCCCCTGCTTCTGTCCCGTGCCCATTGTCCCTTCCCACTGAAGCCGCTTGTTGCACTGTCTTAGCTGTCCTACCAGGCTGACCTCCTTGAGGGCAGAATTATTTCTTGGAGAGATTGTGCCCTAGTTCTCAACATTGTGACTGGTATATAATGGATGACAAACATTAACTTGACTTTAGGTTTTAAGTCACACCTGATCTTTGATCTCTTATTTCTTCATGTTGTGCAAATGAAGAAGTTAATACATTCTAATATTTCTATCTATCTAGGTGGATTCTACACTGCACATCTCCCTACCCTATAATATTAGCCAGCCCTTACCTCCCAAGGCCCTGTAAGGGACACATTTTTGCTTTAGGTGGCAGAAAATGTAGTGCTCCCAATGGTATTGTTGGTCTCTTTCTTCCTACCCATTCAACCTGTAATCCCGGAAAATAAGGGGGAGCCATGGAGAAAAAGGCACCTCTTCCATCCTGCTTTTCTCTTGAGTCATGCAACTCACGGCCATGGGCCAGGTCAAAGTTCCTCTGGAGTCCCCTGTGTTAACAAGCTGGAAGCTAAACAGCACACTGTTGTACAGCATTTTTCTGAGTAGTTAATTAACGAAAGGATAAGCTACCTTGACAATCACTGAAGCAAGCAGCCTCACTGTGCAGTCATCAAGAGGAATGAGATTAGTTTCCAGGGAGACCATGGGGAAATGACAAGGAGGGCAGGCTTGATGGGGCTCATGATTTCCTCCGGCTGCTCCTTGCCTGGCTCTCCTTCTCCCCACAGTGCAAGCAGACGTGTGCAAAGCCTTGTGGCGAAGCTGGACTGGCCTGATAATCAGTTATCACCCAGTGCTCTGAATAGATTTAGAGTCTGCTCACAGATGGCATGGGCTGGGCCAACGGCCTTCTGGAAATCACATTGCCTAAGGTTGACAGCCTGGGATGGTAATGTGTCCCAGAAATCACTGAGAGGCCCAGAAAAAAATGACTCAGCGTGGGCACGGTGGCTCACGCCTGTAATCCCAACACTTTGGGAGGCCGAGGTGGGTGGATCACCTGAGGTCAAGAGTTTGAGACCACCCTGGCCAACATGGTGACATCCCGTCTCTACTGAAAAATATAAATATTAGCCAGGTATACTGGCAGGCACCTATAATCCCAGGTACTTGGGAGGCTGGGGCAGAAGAATCGGTTAAATCCGACAGGTGGAGGTTGCAGTGAGCCGAGACTGTGCCATTGCACTTCAGCTTGGGTGACAAAAGTGAAACTCTGTTTCAAAAAAAAAACAAAAAAAAAAACAACTCAGAGGTAGACAGGGTTGGTCAAATCACAGATTTGGATTGACTTACAGAGTGAAAGAAAGGAGCTGGCAGTGTTTCTAGGAAAGGTCATATGGACCAGAGTGGAGATGTGCCATTCTATTCTATTCCATTGTATTCCATCCAATCCCATTTTTATTTCTTGCTACCCAAGTCTCAGTGGGAGGTGTAGTCTACCCTCCACTCTGGAAGCCAAAATGGCCAGGCCCTCACTTTCCCAGTCGGCTCTGTAGCCAGGGTGCTGGCGTGTGACCTAGGCTCAGCCAATCAGACATACTAGCCTGAAATTTTGAATCTAGAGCTTTTGGTGAAAAAGCAGTGTCTGTTGACATGCACAAGTCTTACAGAGATGGCAGTGCAGTCCATTTCTGTGGCAGAAGTACTGGAGTGAGTTGTGCATGTCCAGGGCCAGCATCCAGGGGTGGCAGTGGCCTTCTCTCCATCCCATCCCTTTGTGATCTTGGTGTACCCACTCCCTTTCTTCCCATTCCTGTCCTGAGCCCAAATCTTCAGATATCTGGCAACTCTGATACGTAACTGATTCATTTTTTTATACATCAATTTGCCATCTCCATCAGCTAGCATGGGATTATGTCCCTTAGAACTATTATGCTGACCTGATCCAGAGTATGTAGCAGCTTATTTCTAAATGGATACAGGAACTACAGACCGCCTGTTGTGCTTTATCCAGAGCAGAGTTCTGGAAAATGATTTTCAGTGTTTTTATTTGTCACAAAACCATGGGTTGGATATACTTCTCAGGTCTCTTTGTGGTGCAAGCGACAGAAACTGGCTTAACAACAATGGCAATTTATTTATAACTTGTAAATTATGAGAGTTAACAGGACCCAGGCACAACCCGATCTGGTGAGGTATCAACAACTCATCTCTCTTGCCTTCCTCTTTACTGGTTTCATTCTTAGGTGGGTTCTAGTCATGACCTGGTTTCCTGCTTCTCCAGGATTGTACCTTACCAGCTTAGCAATTATTGTAGGTTAAAGAAAACCCTTTTTTCCCAAAAGGTCCAGCAAAATTCTGGAACTGATTATAATTGGGCAAACTGGAGCCAGGATTTGAGTCCAGTAAATCTATACCTTGTATTCTTTTTTGTTAATTTAACTTAATATTCAAAAGAACCCAATGAGGTCATGGGACAGGGGCTTGGGAGGGTGAGGGTGGGAGACAGAAGCTGATTGGCCCAGGGCTGGCTTGTGCTGCAGGGTGGAGTTGATCATTCCTGAAATGTTCTCAGATCTCACTGCAGATCCTACAACCCTTCCTGCTCCAACTTACGGGAAGTAGAACTGTACAACAGAGTAGCTCATGGGTTTTAGTCTTTGCTTTATAATAATATATTATTGTTGGAATTTATGTGCATCCCCCATTAGTTGTGCCAGATATGAGCCAGGCTATTGATTACAAGCTGACGCTCCACTCATTCCTTTCTCTAAAAAAAGTTATCTTGCAATAAAAGTGGTCAAGAGTGATCTTATAAGGATGTCCTTGAACAAGCCTTATGCATTTTTTATTCAAGTAAAAATTATTATTATTTTTTAAAAGTGTACCAAGAATAGAAGTAATATCTAAAGAGAAGTAATACCTTTCTCCCTACCTGATGTTTATCAAGAGTATAGTATGTTCATGGTACTGTTCTAAGCCTTTCCTATCTGTGGACTCACGTCATAGTCCTAACAATACTATGAAGCAGGAATGAATGTTAATCCCATTTACAGAAGAAAGAACTGAAAAATAGAAATATAAAGAAATTGGTCCAAGATCACACAGCTAATAAATGCTGGAGCCAGAATTTGAGCCTCTAATGTTTTCATTAATATTCAAAAGATCCCAATGAGGTCATTACTATTCCTATTTTACAGATGAGGAAACAGAGCCTCATGAAGTTAAACCACTTGTCCAAGGTCACAGTGCTAATAGTGACTTTGAGCCAGAATTCCAACCCAAATTGTTTTTCAAAGCTACAGCCCAGGCCAGGTGCTCATGCCTGTAATCCCAGCAGTTTGGGAGGCCGAGACAGGTGGATCACCTGAGGTTAGGAGTTTGAGACCAGCCTGACCAACATGGTGAAACCCTGTCTCTACTAAAAATACAAAAATTAGCCAGGTGTGGGGGCACACACCTGTAATCCCAGCTACTCAGGAGGCTGAGGCAGGAGAATCACTTGAACCCAGGAGGTGGAGGTTGTAGTGAGCTGAGATTGCATAACTGCACTCCAGCCTAGGTGATAGAACAAGACTCCACTTCAAAAAAAAAAAATTAGCTGGGTGTGGTGTTGTGTACCTGTAGTCCCAGCTACTGAGGAGGCTAAGGCAAGAGAATAGCTTGAGCCCGGGAGATAGAGGTTGTAATGAGCTGAAACTGTGCCACTACACTCCAGCAGGGGCAACAGAGCAAGATTCCATCTCAAAACAAAACAAAAATTACAGCCCTTATCTACTTACTATGCCCCCTCCAAATGTACTACAAATCCAATGTGGGCAGAATAGAGTGCTGACGCACCAAGGTGTGAAGAATCATTGCTTAAGGACAGAAGTTGGGAAACTGTGGCCCTAACCTGCTACTGCTTTGTAAATAAAGCTTTATTAGAACACAACCATTTCCATTCATTGATTTACTGTCTACAGTTGCATTTGCATCACAACAGCATTACTGAGGGCTGTGACAGAGACCACATGTCCTGCAAAACCGACAATATTTACTATCTGGCACTTCATAGAAACAGCTTGCTGACATATCCCTGCCTGGGGAGGACCCAGGATGGCTCATGACTCACTGACACCACCTTAAACCACAGGGACCAGGAGAAGGACAAGAAATGACTGCTTCCCTAACAGCTAGTCAAAGACATGAAGTTTGAAAATAATCTCTGTAGTTTTAAAACTTTATCTCCCTGCCCTATTTCCCATTTCTGCGAAGTATTCCTACCAAGGCACACCCTTGTTTCAATCAAAATTCCCTGATCTAGCCATTTAGTTTCTTCTTATTCATTGTATAACTACCGCTCATCCCAAGAAACACATGTAAATTCTCTTCCATCTGAACTGATTGCCTAATGTTAAAAATATGAATGCAGAGTCATCTTGCACCAAAAACCACATCTGACTGGCAGTTTTACATGTTATGGCAGCTCTTTTTAAAGCAAGCATTTCTCCCCTGCCCCCACCCTTGAAAACAAACAAACAAACAAACAAATTCAATTGTCCAGTCAGTTTTAGGAATCCTTGAGAAGCGTAACAAGTTCTCTGGTCCCCCGTCCTGTTAGGACACACTCTGAAGAAATTAAAAACTAAGGTGTGGGGGTCCTCCCCTGAGTCTGGCAGGCCACATGGTGGCTGGGGCTCTGTCTAGCCTTCCTGTAAGCATCCATGGCCTTCCCACCTGCTGTCTCTCTTGGGAGTGGCCCACTGTGGCATCAGGTGTAGCTCTTTAAGTCTCCAGGGGCCCTCTACTGTGATAAATAACTTCCCTCCCATGTGTTGCCTTCTCCTGCCTTCAATGGGCCACACCAGTCTGTGTCAAGTTGCCTCACTGCCTTTCCAGCCCACCATTGATTAGAGTTTGTGCTTCCTTGACATCACATTCCTACCCCAGCACGGAAACCTACCAGAATTACACCCATCCTTCAACCTTCTGCCCAAGTATCTCACATTTTGCAAACAATACTTTTTAAAACAATTTTAATTATGTAAGTACACGAATGCATTCTCCTGATCATAATGCATTCTGTGAAAGTACTGCAGATAGTGCTGAAGTCTCTATTGACAAAAACCTCTAAGCTCCATTCCTTCCTCAAGGCAAGACAAGCATTATCTGCCCATTGCATATTTCTCCAGCTTCCCTTCTATGCATTTTAATATTTGCATATGCAATGGGAGAAAATATACAATATGTTTTGCACATTTTACATAAATGGTAACATCTTTGCATTTTTCACTCAGCAATCCCTACTGGAGATTTTTCCACATTACTCAATGTAGATAGAATGCATTCTTTTCCACTGCCACGATGTGAGTATAGCATTCCTCTTGTAATTGACCCTTAGATTGTTTCCAGCTATTTGAGGGCAAAATAATGACGTTATAAACATCCTTGTCTATGACCCCTTGTGTACCTGTGTGTTTCTCCAAGGCAGATTCTATATGATTTACTGTTTTCTAATTGTTTAGAGCAGGGGTTGGCAAATGTTTTTCTGTAAAGGGCCAGATGTAAATATTTTAGGCTCTTCAAGTCTTAAGATCTCTTTCACAACTACCAAACTCTGCCCTTGTGACTCAAAAGCAGCCATGGATATGTAAATGAGTAGGTGTGGCTGTGATTTAATAAAACTTTATTTACAAAAATAGCCGCTGGACAGGATTTGACCCAAAGTCATAGTTTGCTGTCCTTTGGCTTACAGCATACCTTCCAATGAGCACATCCATGTTTTATGGATTAGGGATGTATCTAGGGTATCACACCACAGCACCAATGGCTACTGGTATATACTGAGCCACTGAAATGTAGCCCATTGCTATGGGCACAGTTTCATTTAGTCCATTCAACATACCTATGAAGTAGTAGAATCCACATTCTCATTGTGTCAATTGAAGCTCAGCAAAATTAAATATTTCTTTAAGGTCACACAGCGGGTAATGGGTGGAGCTGAGATTCCCCCCAGGTAGCATGACCCCAAGCCTGCATTTTAAACCACTATATTACAATGTCTTCCTGCCATTAAAGGGAGAAGAGGTAGAGTGCAGGCAGGTCAAAAGACAGCTAGTCCATCATTTAAGTCCCGGGTAGTTCTAACAACAATGGTTGTTAGATGGTTCTAGTGGACCATTTCCCCAGGAATATGCACAGACAGTTTGTCTGCAATTTCAGGTAACAGAGCTCCTGAGTGCTGCCCATGAGCCTTGGATTAAGATCCCTTGTTAGGACCCATGAGGCTGGGAACCTATCCGGTGTTGAAACACTACTATTTGCCATCTCTACCTGAGACATGCACTGTTCCCTGCCTATGGGGCTGATAAGCTCACTTAGAACTCCTCTCTCTGCCTAGAGAGCCTCACTTTTCTTCCTCACTTAGTCCATATTAAGTGTGAGATTTGGTATTACAGTTTGCTTGTGTTTTATCCACAAAGGAATGAAAGGAAGATGGACAGATGGATGCGTGGGCAGGGTAGATAAATGGGAAGGAGGAAAGAAAGAGTAAATGAGGGAGGAAGGAAGGAAAGAAGGAAGAAAAAGGTAGAAGGTAAAAGAGAAAAGGGAAGAAGGAAGAAAGGGAAGGAGGAATAAAGGAAAGGAGGGAAAAAAGAATCCCACTGTGAAATGTAGATGCATTTTTAAGACTGTATTTATCCAATATGTTTTCACCTTTTTGGGACAGTTTGGGGAACTGTTAAAACTATCAAAGGCAGACTACCAGGGAGATGTTTATTCTGTGAAAAGAGCAGTTACAGGATGATGTCAGCTTAGCAGCCACGGACATTTCTGGCCATAGGGGGTCATTGCAGGAAGCAGTCAGGCACAGCGGCAGTAGCAGGAGGGCTGTCAGGTTGACACTGGTGCCTTGAAGTTTGCTCTGGAGACCCCCCGCCCCCCGCAAACAATGGTCCCAAATGCTGCTCCTCATCTGCCCTTTGTTAGGTCCAAACCTTGTTCCCCAGGCACAACTTGGAGGATCAAGTACATTTTCCAGTCCGTTTCATGCCAACTGAAAAGCCGAGACCTGCCAAGGCCTGAGCTTTTAAAAATATAAGTGGGGAACCTCCAGGGGACCTGAAGCAGGGGCCATTCAAAATGTTTAAAAATTTTTTTAAATATACTTGACAAGTGCATTCTCCTCATTTGGGGAAACCTGTCAGAAAGGGTGCCCAGAGCAAAGGGAAACTCTGACCCTGGGCAAGCTGCCCAGGCCTTCCCAATGGGTATCCCTGGGCCCCAGCTTGGTTTTATTTCTTTTGGAAAGCAGGCTTCTTCTCACATACGGGGTTTCATGCCTTAGCGTTAATTATTCAGTCACAAATTACTCCAGGAAGAACTTCCCTTTCTATGGAGCCAAGTGATCAAATGTCTTTCTAAAAATAATAACCTCATCCTTTTTAACGTAGACACCCTATACCCAAATCACACGTGTGTGTGTGTACACACACAAGTATACATGCAACCAATAACTATACACAATCACAGGCACGTTTTTGGCTTGGATATGAATCCACTTCTAGTAGATGTAGAAAGTTTTTGCTCCTAAGCCCATAGGGTAAGGAGAGATAACTTTTATGGCCTTAAGCTAGAATCAGAACAAATGCTGGTATGCACAGAGGACGCCATTTTATCAGTGGGTTCTCCATCTATTCCATACATGGCATGATTCTAGTCAGATGTTCACAGCTCTGACAATTCTAGAAAGAGAGATGTCATGTCCAGTTTAGTAGACATGAAATAGCTCAGCAAACAAACGCAAGGGAAGTGGATGAAGTGGCTGACGTTGACATGCGCACCTACAAATGTGTCAAATGATACGAGGGTTAAGCATAGATGGTTTCTGACGAAGATGGCATTTGATCACACGTCTCCTTGACTGGACACAGTCATTACAATGGGACAATTGTTCAGGTGCAAGAAGCAGGATTCACATTTTTCCAACCCATTTGTTTTGTTCTCTCCCAAAGGAGCATTTCTTGAGAAGCCAGAGGAATTCTGCTGATTACATCTCCAGCACAGCCACATTCCAGGGGGTAGGAGGGTCAAACACCTGAGCAAGCAGAAAAAGCCTGAAGCACTGAGATCCCAGGTCAGATCTCAGATGCCTGCACCCTTCCAGCAGCACAAAAGCTCACAGCCTGCCCCTGGTTGTCTGGTGGTTACATCTACCACCTCTACTTGACCTTCCAGAAATTCCCTTGAGGATTTAAAGCAAGCCTCTTCCCTACCCCAGCTCCTCTCCCCAGTGGTCTGTCATCTCATCTTCATCTGACCTATCCCCTTTCTTGTTTCTGGAGGGATAAAAGAACCTGAGGAAATTCTCTGCTCAACAAGGAATATGCCTCTCAGGCTGTGGTTTGTGTTTGCATGAAATAGGCGGTTTGAAGGCACAGAAGCCTCCAAGACAGTGGCCTTGGCATATAAACCTGGCAGAATGGGCTCGGGTTGTCTCTGGGGGCTGTTATCCTCATGCTTGTATGACTTGTTTATCACCTATTCAATTGTTCATCATTCCTTAATTCAATGAACACTTCCTCCTAGGTCCTATTCCTCCCAAGTGCTAGGCTCTGGGGATGCAAACAGAATAGCTAACACGTGTTTAGCATCTACTGTATGCCCTTCACAGTGCTGGGTGTTTACTAGATTTCATGCCATTTTATTCTCATAACTACCTCTTGGTTAGAAATGATTATTAGCCCTATTTTACAGATATGACAGTCCAGCCTCTAAGCAGTCACACAGCTATTAGGTGCGGAAGCTGGGGTTAAAATCCAGGCCGTCTGCCTTCCCAGCTCATCCTAGTCCTAACCATGCCATGTCCTGACACAGAATGCTCATCATGACCTCAGTGTGTGCTCGTGGTGTGGAAGGTGAGGTGGCCAGGTTAGGTGGGGATTGCAACACAATGCGACAAGTGCTACCAGAGGGCGTGTAACCCTGCATTAGGGCAAGATGACAGCCAATGCTGCAAGGAGAAGATAACATCCTAAGGTGTGCCCTGAAGGCAAGGAGAGCATCTGTAGGCTGGAAGAGGCAAGTCCAGATCTACTTGTTGGGCTTATTTGAATGAAAGCAGACTGGCCATGAGCCAGAAAAGCAGCTCCTTTCCTGGGGAGCAGATGTCAGAGAGACCAGTGGCCTTCAGCTTAGAACCCCTTGTTCTGTTTCACCTCTACTTATCTCATCACCCTGCCAAGTCTCTCTCTGGCACTGCTAATGCTGGGGGTAACTGATAAAACAGAGTAGAGCATGTGACCTATACAAGCAGGTAGGTTCAAGCCTGCAGCAGAACAGAACCAGCAGAATGAGGAATCCAGTCTGAAGCTAGGAGAGCCTAGGAAGCATGGTGAACACAGAATCCCCTTAGGCCCAAGGAGACAGTGATAAACACCATGAGTCAGGCAGGAAGAAGAGGACAGCAAAAAGCCCTGGACTTAACAGTTGGGATAGCTACTGGCAAAGTCACATGAAGGATTTGTGAACTTGTGTCAAGTCCTTCAAACTAGACGAGGCTTAGTTTACCTCTTAGTCAAATGGGGAAAATGACTCCCACTTCCCAGAGTTGTCATAGCACAAATCCAAGAGTGGAAGAAAGTACTTTGTAAATGAAAGCAGGTGAGGAGTTTCCCAGAATAAAGGAGTCAGGAATATGGGTCTATGCTCTTACCTAGGCGCAGGAGAGATTGGTGGCTCAGCCAATGAAAATAATGCTAAGTCTTTCCTTCAGATCCCGAGGGCGGGGATAGTGGACACACTAAAAGCAGGGTTCACAACCTTACTGTAACCATCTGCCCCAGAGCCTCCATACTAAGTCCGTGGTGGTGGGAAGGCCAAGCAGATACTGGGTCATTCCATCCTCCCGTGCTCCTGTGACCAATTCCAGGCACCTCCATCCTCTCCATCTTCACCAAAGAAGCAGGGATGCCTCATAGTTTAAGAGGCTCATTAGGGTTCTCTGGGGTCACTGGCAGATGACAAGCTGATGCAGGAAAATCCCATTTGTCAACAAACCCTGCTGGCAAGAGAATGCCAGTTGCTGCCTCTCAAAGTGTCTTCCTGTTTTCTTAAAATAAGTAGCCCAGCATGGGAGCCAGAGTGAAAGCTGACCATTGGTGTCTTCCCTGGGCTCATCCTGCCTAGCTGGGTTTGAGTTCTATTTGCTTTGACAAAGGAATAGTGAGTTAATACTGAGCATATTTCATTTCATCCTGAGTGCCATGGGAGGCTGAAATTAGTGTTTTCACTTAGATGGTCTTAGGGAGTAAAGGAAAACTGGCTGTCACCTTCCAAGAAGAAAGCCATGAATGTGGGCATCTGGAGGCAATAAGACTTTGGTTTGCTGCACAATATTTAGTTCACAACAGCCCACAAACATCCCACCCAAGGTCATTACTGAACCCTTAAATGGTCCCTCTTCACAGGACAGGACGTGGGTAAAGGTGAAGTTTGTTTTCAATGCCTTAGTGCCCTCTAGACCTCCCACCATGGAAACTTGCTCTTGGGAGACGTCCCCAGTCTCACTCACATTGAAGCATGTTAAGAGATTAAATTCTTATCCCATGAACAGTGTGATAGAAATCTAAGCTTCAACTACTAGAATGGAGATCTTCAACTCTATGAGATCCATGAATGCTCAGACATCTGCTTGCATGACTCCTTGGTCTCCTTGCCTACATCTCGCTCTCTCAATTCATTCTCCAAATGCAGGCAGAAAAAATGTCCTCAAATGGAAATATATTGATCATTTCATTCCTAAAAAATCCCTCAGTAATCTTGAATCAGTTCCAAGAAAGATGGTTCTTTTTAACGAATCCTGCCACTCGCCACCCTCTCTGGTCTCAGCATCTGAATGCCACAATATGCTCTGGCTACCCTCACCACAGGGCCTTTGTTGTACATGTTATTCCCCTCTGCTTAGTGTTTCTTTCATCTTTTCTCCACTGGTCTAACTTTCTATACAATCTTCAAGATTCAGCTCGAGGATTCTCTACTTTTCAGTGGGCTTTTTAAACATCCACTCTATTCCAGACTGGATAACCCCAGAGATCCTGGCCTTACCCAGTGCTGACCATTCGGTGCCACACTTCTAGACTTACTTGTCTTTTCCAACAGAATATGAGCTTCTTGAGTGAAGTGATGATCCCTGTCTTACTCACCTTGACCCTGACACTTACCAATGAACATTGATTCCATGAATGAATCCTGTATTCTGGAGGGCAGTCAACCAGTAGTCCACAGAAAGTTTTGTCATTGCCTATGTGCAGCTGGCTAAAACGAAATGTGTGTTGGGGTGGGGATGAGAACAGGGGACATCCCCTCCCTGAAGGGACAGTTGAAATCACTCCCAGCCAATCTGAGGCCACTGAAGCCAAATCTCCTGATTTTTCAAAGAACAGACATTTTTGGATTATATATATCTATATTCATGAATATATATACAATCATCCCTCAGTACCTATGGGAGACTGGTTTTGGAACCCACTCCTAGGACACCAAAATCCATGAATGCTCAAGCCCCTTATATAAAATGGTGTAGTATTTGCATATAACCACAGCACATCCTCTCACATACATTAAATCATCTCTAGATTACTCATAACATCTAATGCAATGTAAATGCTATGTAAATATTTACATGTATTTTTAAATTTGTATTTTTATATTTTTTCCCGAATATTTTTGATCTGCAGTTGGTTGGAACCATGGATATGGAACCTATGGACACAGAGGACGTGTGTGTGTGTGTGTGTGTGTGTGTGTGTGTGTAGAGAGAAAGGGAGAAAGGAAGAGAGATATTTTATTAGGAATTGGCTCACATGATTTTCAAGGCTGGAATATCCCACTCTCCCACATTAGGGAGAGTAAGATGCTTGACTCCGTCTACAGGTTTAAATGTTAATCTCATTCCAAAACATCCTCACAGAAGCACTCGGAATGATCCTGACCAAATACCTGGGCATCCTGTAGCTGAATTGAGCTGACAAACAAATTACAGGTCACCTCTCTTCTAAATCACTGGATTATAAACTTGTTTGAACCTTCAGAACCCCCCTTTTGTTTTTCAAACTGAATCTTCCCTACAACTTGACTATGCTAATAAAAATTATAATACTAATAAATAGTCATGGTGACATTTTTGAGTGATTACTTTGTCCAGGCCCCACTCATGGTATTGTACATACATTAACTCATTTAACCTCCACAGCAATTCTATGAGACAGGCACTATTAATTATTCTTCCCATTTTACAGAGGTGAAAACCAGAGCACACAAAAAGAATGGTTAGATAGCATACACAACATGAAGCAGCTCATAAATAGTGAAAGCTGGCTTTGGACCCAAGTAGTGGGATTTTTATTTACCCATCACATTGTGTAAAATAGAAAAGTCAAGCCTGTTTAATTGGAAGTGGAGGTTCAGGTTCCTTCTTCCAAGCAATGTCCTGGAGTTTTAGCCTCTAAGAAAGGATTTGAAAAGCCCTGGCCCAGGTGGTCCTCAGAGTCTATGAGAAAAACTAAGCCGAGGATATGAAGTCCTGCGGTTCCAGCTACAGTGAAAAGTCAACTCCGTCTGGTTAGTTTTGAAAGCAAGTGGCTGTCAGGTCCCCTACTTATCCCTTGGGCTGAGGTTTTTCCCATGCTGGGTATATTTTTTTTCTCTTTGCAAAATGCAGAGATTAAGTTCCATGTCTCAAAGCCCCTTCCCCAGGGTGGGCATGCTGTCACTGGGAGGTGGGAGGGTCTGCCACTTTCCTAGGTCCAGGGTGGAACTGCTTCCAGCCTGTAACACAGGATTTTTCTGAAAACACGGCCTGGCATCCCTGTCCCACCCATCCCCACGCATGCTCACCCCTCGGACCAGGGCAGGCCTGCACAAGCGGGGGCTCGCCACCCGGCTCAGAAACTTCAGCTCCCACCCTCGTCTCTCACCAGTGGGAAGGGCAGTGAGACCAGGGAAAGAATGAGCCCTTGATGGCCCTGTCCCCTGGCCCCGCCACTCTTCGCTCTGTGCTGCAGTTTCCTCCAGACCCGCCTGCGAACTCTGGAGACACTCATTCCCAGGGCTGGCTACAACTTGACAGAGATCCTGTTACTCCCGAATCCAGTTCCAAAAACAATACTGGGCCTGATATATTAGCCCTGATTAAATTGGCCCACAACATGCTTCTCACTTAATTCTCCTATTTTTCTTCTTACCTCTCCTTCTCTGGGCTCCACCCCTCAAAGCTCAATTTGGAAATACCCTCACATTTGATCCGAAGGTGGGTCCCTTGCCAAGAGGTGCACCCATGAAGCCATGCCAGGAAGGAGCCAACATCCATGGAATCACCTGCCTTTTGTGCATGTTTACATCTAAGCCTCAGTGAGGGGAAATGCCTGAAGAGCAAACAGGCAAGAAATAAATAATCCCATGTAGAACTACAGGGTAGAGCAAGGGTACGCTCGGCTCAATCACATTTTCCAATTTCCTCTTGTATATTTTTCCTGACATCTTTGCATGGGGTAATTCTGATGCGGTTTTCACCTGTCAAAATGAAAAGCCTTTAAAAACTAACAGCCAGTTTCACACAGGGGCCCTATTTAATCTTAAGTCAAAGAACCATTGAATGCATTGATGAACTTCAGGTCAACAGTTGCATTGGTGGGTCAGCTTTCTCCTAGGAAACTGAGTGCAGGCATTCATTCCACCTTGGGCCAAGCCTCCAGCCTTATCATCTTCTCTTGGTCATGAGCTTTGGTGAGTTTTTCTCGTATTTTGGAGAGGAGCACTTCATGGATCCACTCACCCCTGTGTCTGGTCTCCTGGCAACCAAGGAACCATCTGGGAGCCATACAAGGTTGTCACACCCCAGTCAAGAATCAGCAGCTCAAAAGAAAACTCTCAGAAAGAAAGGAAAGAAAACCTCAGAGATTTATCAGTTTTTAGGAGCTGGGCTAACCTGCCCCACATTCCGGGTCTGCCCTTCCAGTCGTTTCCCCTTCTTTCCAGGGTACGGCATTTTGAAAGAAACATGCACACCATTTTCATGTCAAGAGAAGAATTAGTGTCTCAGAAAAGCCTGAAGTACGATCACATGTAATTGTTTTATAGATGCTGGCACAGGTTCAGGGAAGAATGGGTTTTTAATATCAAATCTTTCCATTTCCCTTTGTTTGCCCGTGATTTGTGGGCTCTATGAACGGCAGGTTTCTGGCAGATCCACAGCTTCGATTTCCCCTTTGTTTTCTCATGGCTTGTGGGTTCAGGGTTTCTTTTATTTTTTTCCATGCGTCACAAATATCTGTTTAAAATGGGTGGGGGTCGGCTTCCCTCACCCTCCCCTGGAGACGTATCTTTTGGTTAAACCGCACATAAATTTAACCTCTCTCCAAAGAACTATTAATGATTCTAATGCACATATATGTACATGCTTGCACAGATTGAGAAGGCTTTTCTTTTTCCTTGTAAACCAGAGAAATACCCAAGGTACAACTTCTTGCCCCATCTTGATCCTCATGGAAAAAGCAGTTTTCGTGCAAAGAAATGCAGACAGGCCATGCTGACTTTGGTGAGAACACACTTGTCCAAAGGCATGCCAAGCATTACCAAGGTTGGGGGTTGCCTTTGGGGTAGCAGGCAGCTTCAGGGGCATCAGACCTGTGCAGATTAGACACATCCACCAGTGTCCCCTGAGGCCATCCCTGGATAAATGAACACGCTCCAGAGCAGGAGGAAGTGGAAAGAACAGGATTCATCTGTTCTCATTTTCAGCTCCCACTTGTAAGAACATGCAGTATTTGGTTTTCTGTTCCTCCATTAGTTTGCTGAGGATAATAGCTTCCTGCTCCATCCATGTCCCTGCAAAGGACATGATCGCATTCCTTTTTATGGCTGCATAGTATTCCATGGTATATATATGCCATTATTTCTTTATCCAGTCTATCATTGATGGGCATTTGGGTTGATTCTATGTCTTTGCTATTATGAATAGTGCTGCAGTGAACATACATGTGCATGTATCTTTATAATAGAATGATTTATATTTCTTTGGGTAAATAACCAGCAATGGGATTGCTGGGTCAAATGATATTTCTGCACATAGACACAGGGGAGGGGAACAACACACACTGGGGTCTGTTGGGGGTAGGGTAGGGGAAGTGAGAGCATCAGGAAGAATAGCTAATGGATGCTTGGCTTAATACCTAGGTGATGGGTTGATATGTGCAGCAAACCACCATGGCACGTTTGCCAGTGTAACAAACCTGCACATCCTGCACATGTACCCCCGAACTTAAAGGTTGAAGAAAAATAAAAACAGGACTCAGAGATCAGAAAGCAGAAGCCAAGGGTCCTCTTTGAAACAGGCGTGTTTGAGAAAAACACCTGTAGCTGCAGTTTGGAGGGGAGACCACAGAGCAACTAGTGCTGGGACTGTTAGGATAGTATAAGGCATGAAAGGGGAAGAGAGATGAGGGAACTCCATGGAGATGTCTGTCAAATGAACCCTCCCTTAGTATCTCCAATGCAAAGTGAGTCATTTTGATGTGGCCATCTCGTCACAATCATTCCGGTGCCAAAATGGTATCAACACGCAAAACTCTTTTTTTTTTTTTTATTGAGACAGAGTTTCGCTCTTGTTGCCCAGGCTGGAGTGCAATGGCCTGATCTCGGCTCACTGCAACCTCCGCCTGCGAGGTTCAAGTGATTCTCCTGCCTCAGCCTCTTGAGTAGCTGGGATTACAGGCATGCACCACCACGCCCATGCTAATTTTTTGTATTTTTAGAGATGGGGTTTCTCCATGTTGGTCAGGCTGGTCTTCAACTCTCAACCTCAGGTGATCCGCCCACCTCGGCCTCCCAAAGTCCTGGGATTACAGGCGTGATCCACCATGCCTAGCCAGCAAAACGCTCTTTAAAAAAATCACCAGTATGGAGTCTAAGCCTCCTCATCCCTGATGCTTTGCCATCCCTGACATCCTCCTCAATCTTTGTCTCAGTTCTGAGCTTTCCCATCCCTGATGATACTGTACATACCCTATCCCCTCCCCATCTCCCTATAACAAAGGCATCCCATCCTGCTAGACATCACAACAGACACTGACAATTTACTAGCTCCATTTCTAGGTCACACCAAAATGACCCTGTGTCAAAGCAGTGGGCCAAAATACCACCCATCCTTACACTGAACTTCAAAAGAAGCAAAAGTCCTTCAGCTTTTGCAGACTAACCTGCAAAAGAGAGAGGCCTGGGAGACAGTAGTGCCCTGTAGAATCTTTAGCCAAACCCAGCTTCCCTGAGCATTCCAAGGTGACCTGCATCTAGGGACAAGCTGCAGGAGCAGGAGAGATGCTGCCAAACCTGTCAGAGGAGGTAGCACCTGGCAGCCCCTAATCCAGGGCCGCCTGCCCTGCACAGGAAATGGTCGCTGCTGGGCGTCCTTGCAGCCACTTCAGCCAGGCCTTCGTTTGCTTCTAATCAACGCTGAGCAGGCTCCACAGTCCTTGCCTCCTCATGGCTGCCCATATGGCTGGACCCTGCTCCTGGCTGCTAGCAGAAAAGATGAGTGAGGCTGTCTGTCTCCCTCTCTTTTTTTCATAGATCAGCCCTGCGGCTCACACTTCTCCCAGCTCAAGCTTGTATTCCCAAACATGAAGGTGCTGGGGACATAGACAGGGTGGAAAATCCAGCTTCCTTCTTGACTTTATAGACCCTGATGTACCTCTCGGTTTTATTTAATTTCATAAGAGCTGTGGTCTGCATACCTCCCTGGCGCTAAGAGCTGTAGCACTGGTCTTTCATTGCAAGTAGATGTAGGTTTGACGTTTCTGAAGGGTTGAAAAAAAATGATTATTCTAAGCTGTGTGCTTTGAACATGGTGAGCCAATTGGTTCTATTTTTGTGTGGTGATAACCTCTCCCAAGGGGTGACAGCCCCAGGGACGAGGCATGGCAGGGCTCTTTAGAATGACAAATGGGAGGCCCTGGCCATGCTGGGCTCACAGGGAGCCTGGGAATGTGCAGAAGGCTTGGGGCCTTTCCGTTCTCCTTGTTTGGGTCTGGTGGCCTGACTTGAGCTTCAGTAAGAACCACCACCTGGCTTTCCTCGCTCTGGCCCAATCTGCCTTCCTTTATTTCCTCCAGTGTCTTTCCCACTTAAAGGCCTTGGCCTGTGCTGTGTCCTCTGCCCAGACCACGGTTCTAACTGCCTCCCTGCATGCCCTAGACTTGGCTAACTTTCCTTTCCTCTTCCTTTTTTTTTTGAGATGAAGTCTTGCTCTGCTGCCCAGGCTGGAGTGCAATGGTGCAATCTCGGCTCACTGCAACCACTGCCTCCCAAATTCAAGTAAGTCTCCTGCCTCAGCATTCTGAGTAGCTGGGATTACAGGTATGTGCCACCACACCAGGCTAATTTTTGTATTTTTAGTAGAGATGGGGTTTCACCATGTTGGTCAGGCTGCTCTCCCAGAGTGCGTGCTCTACAAATCCTGGCTCAGTGAAGAAAAGACTAGTCAGTATCTTCCTGACTTCATGATCTGCCCACCTCAGGCTCCCAAAGTGCTGGGATTACAGGTGTGAGCCACCGCACCTGACCACTTTCCTCTTCCTTTTAATTGCAGCTTAAGAACTCCTTCAGAGAAGACTTCCTGACCTTGATAGGCTGAGATGCTGCCCTGGGCTCTTCCATCACCAGCAGGATTGTCTGGCTCATTCTTCATGTTTATTTTGGCTGTTATTTCCCCTTAGGCTTGTGATGCTTCAATCCATACCTCTTTCCTCCAGCAGCCCAGACCACAGTTCCTCACAAAAAGCAGGAGCCCTGCTTGGTTTTGCTCCAGGATATCTGACACAAGTTCTAACACCCAGTAGTTACTCAATGAACATGTGGACTAAATGAAAAGTCAAAAGTTCTCCAGATGGAAGGCAAGGACCAATTACTCTCAGACAGTGGGGGACAGTGGAAGAGATGAGCCTTCAGGGTCAGGCAACTTGGGTTCAAGTCCTGGCCCTCACATCTGGATGCGGGAGTCACCACATTTGAGAGTAGATTTCTGGCAGACCTAGAGAAAGCTGGCACAGCATACTCCAAAGACCACCAGCACGAAGGATCACAGGCATGCCATTCCATGAGTCCAAAGTCCAGAGGAATCTTTCAGAGAGATGTTCCTCCAGGCTAGGGAAGAAGTTGGGTTGGAGGAGAGATAGAGGCAGAGGAAGGCCACAAACAAAGGAGAGACTGGCTCAACTGTTGTAAGGGTAAACCATGGCAGCTTCAGCAGCTAGAGATGACCGGAGCTATCTGTAACCCTTGCGATCTTGAGGAATGGTTGAAGCCACGGCTTGGCCAAGGACCCCTTCTAATGCTCTTGGTGGATGGGGAATAAAGTTCCTCTACATGCCATACTTCAGAAGGAAGATGTCCAAAGGCCACCTCCGTGAAAGTCGCCTCCCCCTCCCTGCACGCTCTCACTACTCTGCAATGGAGAGGCTCCATGAGGGTGGATGCTCTGCCTGCCTTGTTCTCGACTGTGTTCCCAGAACTAAAACACTGCCTAGCACAGAGTGGGTGCTCTATGAATCCTGGCTGAGTGAAGAAAAGACTAGTCAGTATCCTCATCCACATGCTCTTTCAGGCCTCTGCCTGTGGTGGACAGGCCCTTCAGGGGCCTCCTGATGATTTGTCTGCCAACTTGTGTCCATGTCTTTGTGTGATGCCCGCCCCCCCCGCCCACCCCATTAAGTGTGGGTAGGACCTAAGGCTTGCTTCTCACTGAGAGGACATGGCAAAGGGGATGGGATGTCACTCTTTTGATTAAGCTAAGTTATAGAGCAATGGCAGTAGGAAGTCACTCCCAGGATTACATTATGTTTTATGGCAAAAGTGATAGAGTGTCACTCCTGTGATTTTATTAGGTTGCATGAGACTCTGTGTCAAAGGACTACCTCAAAAGAGATGCTCCTTGCTAATGTGATGAAGTAAGGCATGAAGCTCACTTGGCAAGGAACAGCAGGCTACTGTGAGGACTTGAGGGTGGTTTCTTACCAACACCCAGCAAAAAGTGGGACCCTCAGTCATACAGGCAGAAAGAAATTCTGCAAACAACTGAATGAACCTGGAAGTAGATTCTTCCCCAGTCGAGCCTCCAGATGAAAAGGCAGTCTAACCCACACCTCAATTTCAGCTTTGAGAGACCCTGAGCAGAGGATCCAACTATGCTGTGTCCAGACTCCTGACGCATAGAAATGTGAGATAGTAAATGTCAGTTATTTAAAGCTTCTAAGCTTGTAGAAACTTGTTATAGGGCAACTGAAAATGAATACAGACTCTAGACCTTTAATCACACTTTTCCCTCCCTCTGGAAGAACTAAGGGACTCTCATGAGCCTAAGTTTAGGCACCGCCATCTCCAAGAAGCCTTCCCTATTTCACTCACTCTCATCCTTAGGAGTCTCTGGTTTGTGCTCCTACAAAGCTTTCTGTGTTTTTCCTATCATACTTTTGATGCTATGTTGTCCTTTTCTGTTCCCAAATTGACTTCACTCATGAGGCTCTGAGCTCTTCAAAGGGTCCTGGCTGCCTTCTTTCTGTTTTCTTTCCTTGCTTCTCCTACCTTTGGCACATGGTTTTAGAGGGCTTACAGTGTGTGCCAGTTGCTGAGCTATGAAGTCAAACTACATCAGGAACATAAAAATCCTCTTTTCACCCTCATAGAGTGCCTAATCTAATAAAGAGGAGACACAGCAATTCCAGAACTACTACACCCCTGGGGCATTACAGGTGAGGACAGATGTTGGGAAGTGCCATATGGCCAATCACAGTGCCCATGACCTAGTGAGCCAGGGAAGGCTTCCTGAGAAAGGGATGCTCAGGATAATGTGTGAAGGGTGGAGAGGACATGAACAGGCAGAGACGAGGTAAAAAAAATGGCCTAGGCACGGGGCAGTTTACAGCAAGGCCCCGTGGGGAAGGATGCAAGGCCAGTTTGAAAAACTGAAAGTCAGTGAGGCGAGGGCAAAGAGGGCAAAGGCTTGTGGGGTAGGAGCAAGTGGTCAGGGCAGTTAGAATAGACTGTGCAGCACCACAGCCCGTGTTACAGAGCTCGGTCTTCACCCACTGGACATGTACTGGACACTTTCCAACAGGAAGGTAACACAATCCCATACGAACTGTGAAATAATTATTCTGAGTAGACAGGTGGCTGTAGAATAAGGGTTTGGGGTCGGGTGGGCTATACTGCAAAAATGAGAGGCCAGTTAGGAAGCTATTACAATAGTCCAGGGGAGAAATAATGTGGCCTGGTGATACGTGTTGAATTGCATCTTCTAAACAGACACTGAAGTCCTAATCTCCAGTATCTGTGAATGTGACCTCATTTGGAAATCGGGTCTTTGCAGATGATCAAGTTTAGATGAGGTAATTAGGGTGGGCCCTAATCCAATATGACTGTGTCAGGGAAGGGGAAATTTGGGCACAGAGACAGACATGCATGAATGAAAGATGATGTAGGGTACAGAGGAATGCCTTCTACAAGCCAAGGAACGCGTGGGGTTACCAGCGCTAGGAGAGGGGCCTGGAACAGAACCTCCCTCACAGCCTCAGAAGGAACCAACCCTACCAACACCTTGACTTTGGACCTCCAGTCTCCAGATCTGTGAGACTATACATTGCACCTACTTTATTACAGCAGCTTTAGGGAACTCATAGAGCTGGCTTAGGACAGATCACGGTCAGCAAACATTTTCTGGAAAGGATCAGATGGTAAATATTTTTGGCTTTGGGGCCATTCTCAACTATGTGGTTATAACATGAAAGCAGCCACAGAAGATGGGTAAGCAAGAGTGTGTCTATGCACCATAAGACTTTATTCATGGCTGGGCACGGTGGCTTACACCTGTAATCCCAGCACTTTGGGAGGCCAAGGCAGGTGGATCACCTGAGGTCAGAAGTTCGAGATGAGCCTGGCCAACATGGTGAAATCCTGTCTCTACTAAAAATACAAAAATTGTCTGGGCATGGTGGCATATGCCTATAGTCCCAGCTACTCAGGAGGCTGAGGCAGGAGAATCACTTAAACCTGGGAGTTGGATGTTGCAGTGAGCCAAAACAGTGCCATTGCACTCCAGTCTGGATAGGCAACAAGAGCAAAAACTCTGTCTCAAAAAATAAATAAATAAATAGACTCTATTCGCTAGAAAAGGCAGAAGGTTGATTTGACCAGTGTGTTCTGTAGTTTTGTACTCTGGATCTAGGGGATGGTGATGCAGATGAAAAGCAGAGGATGGTGTACTAGATATCTAGGGATATCCTCTGCATCTGGGGTCTCCCCTGTGTTTAGTTCAGAGTATACTTCAGCCGGGGGCTCAGTCCATGTGGAACTCTGGATCTAAAGTCACACTGGATGGGTCCTTCAGGCCCAGAGCAAGTGAGGGGGTTTGAGAGATGGTTTCAAATGTCTCTTTCAGCACTAGCATTCTGGTGACTGCTGATGGGGAACGAACAGCATTTTTGTGTCCATGTTTAGTGTGGCTTGTTACAAAGCAGGTGCCCCAGCCTGAAGGCTGAGTGGGGGCCGGAGAGGCACCGGGACTATGCACAGTAGCTTTCTTTGTCCTGACACACAGCACAAAGCGGCGCTCACTCAGTGCCTGCTCCTGATGCTGGTGATAACGGCGCTGACAGTGAGGGGCTCTCAGCCTGAAGGTCATGCAGTTGGTGGAAACACAGCAGCTTTGGAGCAAAATCCTGGATCTGCCATCTCTTGGCTGCCTGACCTTGGGCACGTTCCTTAATTAAGTTCTCTGATTCTTTTCTCATTCATCAGAGAGGAGAAATCACAGTGCCAGGCACAAGGTAGACCCTCACGGCATTTTAGTTCCTCCTTCTTCCATCTAGAGGCTCTGGGATCAGCATCCCAGGTCACTAATGGTATGAGCTTGGGTGAGTGACTTTACCTCATTTTTGCCCCAGTTTCCTGATCTCTAGAATGGGAATGGCAGTAGCTGGATGGCATGCTTTCTAGCGGACCTCGAAGTCTGCTCTTCACCCTCTACCTTTCTCTGAGCCCTGGGGAGGTTGACTTGAGTGGACTACATTACCGGCTTCACCTGGCTGCTGACTCCTAGAGAGGGGCGCCCCGTGGGAATCACAAGCAGGAGATCAGAAGAGGACAGAAGTCAGGTATTTATCCCCTGGCTCCTCTCTGCTGGGCTGTGCTTTGGAAGTGCTCAGCTCCTGTACCAAAAGCCACAGCTTCTGTTGGGTGGCCCTTCTCCCATGGCTACAGCTCTCAACTCGTTCTGGTAATCTTTCCTTCCACAGAGCCCTGAGGCTTGGGGGTGGATCCAGCTTCCTGCAGTTGCTACTTCCTCATGTTTGACCATCACACATCAGGACCTATCACCCATCTATTTGTAAAAATTCCCTTCCTCAAACCATTGTTGACAATTATTTTCATTGTGGTAAAGTGTACATAGCATAAAATTTGACATCTTAACGATGTTCAAGTGTACAGCTCTGTGGTGTTAAGTATATTCACATTATTTTGCAACAATCACCATCATCCACCTCCAGAACTCTCTTCATCCTGAAAAACTGAGACTCTGTACCTGTTAAACAGCAACTCCTCATTTGCCCTTCCCTACCTTCCCCTCTAGCAAACATTATTCCACTTTCTGCTTCTATGAATTTTCTACTCTAGGTACCTCACATAAATAGAATCATAAAGCATTTGTATTTTTGTGACTAGCTTATTTCATTCAGCATAATGTCTTCAAGGTCTATCCGTGTTGCAGCCTGTGTCAGAATTCTTCCTTTCTATGGCTGAATAATGTCTCATTGTCTATCTATACTACATTCAGTGTATCCATCCATCCACTGAGGGACACTTGAGTTTCTTCTACCTTTTGGTGATGTAAGTAGTGCTGGGTGTAGCAATGATGAACACGGGTGTATAAATACCATTCGATCCTCTTTAGCTGTCTTTTTGAGGGTTCCATCTGGTTTCCTCCCATGACCCTCACTGATTTATAATGTATACCTAGTATCATCATGCCATTTTTAACAATTGAATTAATCAAGTGAATGTGTCAGTGCATGGCACAGGGAAAGCATTCAGTAAGCGTCAGCTGTTACGATTAGGGAGGTTTTCTGGGTGTGACAGACACTGTTCATCCTTAGCAGCAGCCCAACTACCCTCCCCCCTGCAGCTAGGCTGGGACCACGTGACTACAGACTAGAGAGCAGAGTGTGACCACAGGAAGACCCCTTCTAAGAAAACCTCCTACCTACTTGTTTATGCCTTCTCTTTTTCTGTGGGCTAGATGCCCACCTGGCAAGAAGAGGCTCTGGATGTCACGTGTTAAAGACAGCCAGAGCCTCCATCTGCCTGGGCCCCCTGATATGTGAACAGAAGAAAGTGCTGGTATTATCACCCCTGTTTTACAGAAGATGAAGCTAGGAGAGTCAGTACTCGCCCAGCAAGCAGCACAGGCCAGATTATAACATAAGCAAGCAGCCTAGTTCAAAGGTCTGTACTCCTCAACACTATCCTACACTGTCTCCCGCAAACTTAGGAACAAGCCTTGGCAATGAGATTTCCCTCCACTCGAACAACCCCCAAACTCAGTGTAAACTCAAGATTGCTGCAGTGGGAGTCCATGGAGCTGAGCACTACAGCATAGGGCCAGGGTAGCCTGGTGTGACGCTGTGATTTCAGGACATTTCGTTCCCCGGTGGTGCAGGCTGGGGAGGGCCATGAGGAGGGAGGGAAACAGACCTGTGCCTGCAGCTGCTTTCTTTTCCACCTCTGTCCTGCTCCTTGGTGTTCTTTCCTCTTAGAGCCGGTGGCCTGCTCTCACCACCTGGGAAGGAGTCTGGAAGATGACGGGTCCTCCCTGGCTTCGTGGCAGCAGAACCGGGATTACCCACTGACATTATAGCTGGCAGCCGTGGGCTGCTGGCACCCTTTAAAAGAACATGATGGCAATTTTCCAGCCAAACTCTCCCAATTAGGCAGTTAGAGAAACATTATCACCCCAGCATAAAGCTGATGAAATGGAGGGGAGGGCTGAAGGAGGGGCGCTAATCTGTCTGCATTGGATCCTACAGTTTAGAGAATGTACATATTTCCATGGGTGCTCTGTGTTCCTGGAGAAGTCTGCAGGGGTCTGATGAGCTGCCTGGGGGCAACAGGTGATCCCATCCAACTCAGCCACTTGCAGGGTCTCATCCTTCTAAACCAGGAATACGAATCATTCTTCAAAATCCCAAAGCTTTTCTCATCTCTGGTCTGGACTGAGTGGGTAAAGGGAGGCATATGAGCAGAAATATGTAAAGTGAGAGCCAGAAAGAAGATTTTCTGCCCCACCCCACCTAGACTCAACACAGGACTGGGAAATATAATAGGTCCATCAGGAAAAGCCCAAGTTGTGACACAGGCCATGATTCCTGACCGTTGACCCACAGCAATTAGCGGAATTCCATGGTTTTCTCATTTACCAAGCCTTTCTTTCCTAAATGTAGGTATTTTCCAGCCATCGTCATATTTAATTCTTACGATAACCCTGGGCAGTAGGTAATCCTGTTCTCCAAATTTGCACACAAGGAAACTGAGACACAGGCACATTAATGGAAGCCAGGCCAGGGAGGGCTTCCAATGTCCAGCCCCTCAGAAAGGCCCTGGATCCTGTTACGAGAATTCCTAGTCGTCAACACACATGGATTTAATGATGATGATAATGATAATAATACACTGAGCACTATGCCAAGTGTATAAACCAGAGTATCTAATTTAATCCTTATAAGTATTTCTATAAAATAAGAGTCATCACTCCTCACCTTGCAAATGAGGAAACTCTGGACTAGAGAGATGAAGGAGCTCGCCTGTGGTTGCATTCTGTGGTAGGATCCAATCCTCATGCCTGAGACGGGCTCCTGACAGCCATGGAAGGCCACCCCCACTTTGTACAAGGCCCACCCTGCATACCAGGCACAGTGCACCCTGCAAAAAGGTGGAGAATGGTCCTTGCCCTCAGGGTAGATACTCTATGTAAAGCACATAAACCAGCTAGATAATAATATAAAACAGTGACAAGTAAGTTCTCAGGCTGCCAATGCTAATAGAGCTCAAAGAAAGAAAAAGAGAAAGAGAGGCCAGGCGCAGTGGCTCATGCCTATAATCCCTGTACTTTGGGAGGCCGAGGCGGGCAGATCACCTGAGGTCAGGAGTTCGAGACCAGCCTGGCCAACATGGCAAAACCCCATCTCTGCTAAAAGTACAAAAATTAGCCGGGCTTCGTGGCAGGTGCCTGTAATCCCAACTACTCAGGAGGCTGAGGCAGGAGAATTGTTTGAACCTGGGAGGTGGATGTTGCAGTGAGCCGAGATCACGCCATCGCACTCCAGCCTGGGTGACAGGAGTGAGACCGTCTCAAAAAAATAAAAGAAAGAGAAGGCAAGAGACTCCCTGGGGCTGAGGCTAACAGGACTTCTCTGTGAGAGATGAAGATATGGATAGATCATTATTGCAGGGCAGTCCAGGCAAGGGAGAGCACTCCAAGCAGAGAGGTGAGCAGGCAGGTGTCTGAAGGACCAAAAGCTCTCTGGTGGGGTTCCCACGGAAGAGGAGTAGGACAGGAGGCCGCAGACATGGGCAGAGATCACACTGTGTAGGGATGTGGATATCAGGATACAAAGTTAGGACCTTATCCCTGGAAACAGGAAGCCTTTGAATGTTGGGAGGCAAAGTACCAAAATCTCTCTCCAGAATGCATGACCTAGTTATAGTGTTCAGGATGAATTTGAGGACAGAAAACCCAGAAGCCCAAAGACATTGTTAGTGAAGGGAAGAGGACATTATGAAAGGTGTGCTGATGGAACATGGCGGCTGGCTGGAAAGATCTAGGCCACTAGTCCTATTATCATCCCTGGTAAGATGACAGTCCATGCACATGACCCTCTCATGAATTACGTTTCCTTCCACCACAAGTGTTTCTTCCCCTTAACAAAAGGTTGAGGTCTGAGGGAGAACCAGGCTAATCAGGCCTGCATCATGAGAAGAGGCTCCAACTGCTTGGCACCGGTGCTGCGGAAAAGTCCTCAAGCATGAAGCAGCCTGGTGTCCTCTGATTCCACCACAATCATGCCGTAGTTGTTTACAGGGAATCTAACAAAGCGTGAGGCCTCGCTATTTGTTGAGGTTTCCCTAGGCCGGCCTCAAAGTCCGCAGAGCCTTTCAGATTTACATAACCCTTCAGGGAGGGCTTCATCCTCATCCCTCACTCACTCCCACAACATCCGGCAGGGAGCAGGGGACAGGGAGCTTGAAGGGGTTGGCTCCAACAGGGACACACAGCAGAGGCTGCCCCAGGTCTATTCTGTGAAGTGGCTGGGGGCAGCAGACTTTCTTCATTCATCACAAGCAGCACAGAATGAGAAGGTCCCAACAAGCGTGTGTGTGCCTGTGCTGTCCTACGGCACCCATAAAAATGGAGAAAACATCACTTTACTAACTGCCAGGATACATAACTCCACAATGGACTTACAGCCTATAAAAAGCACAGCTCCATGCCTGGATTGCGGAGCCGAGAGCCAAAACTGGAAGTGAGTGAGCAAAGATCGTGCGAAATGACTTCCTCATTGTACATCTCCATCACTGGGCCCTCCGTGGCAATTACTGTGCGCTATTGTCCCGGGTCCCCTCCCTGCCCCTCACCTCTTCCCAGTCGATTTTGCCTGTGATTTTGAAAAGCTATGGCTGTTTCATTGGGACTTGGCTCAAGTCTGCCAGGAAAAGCAAATTCAGGACAGAAATAGTGGAATTTGGACACGATGGCAGAGCCAAGCTGCTGCCAACCCCAGCTCTACCTCAAGTTTGATGTGGGGAAGAGGAATGGAGACTTTCTAGGGACTAATGGCAGGTGTCTGCCAGAATTCTGTTTAAAAAGTGTCACACAACCTACACCAGGGTTCCTGTTCTTTGCAGATATATGACAAATTCTATTTCCTGAGACCGAAAGGGGTCTCTATTCTCAAAAGGAGAACTCTGTTTTTCCTATACAAGGTGAGTGCCAAATATTGCCAATGAAATCAGAAGCAGACTGAAGAAATTTGAAAACTCTAGGTTCTCTCCTGGGCCCTTTACATGACACCCAAGAACACCCCACAGCGCTTTCTAAGCATGAACTAGAATAACAAAGACAAGACACTCTCATATAGGCCCAGTGCCACACACTAGGGCAATGTTATGATTGTCAGATTCTATGATGTGTGCCTTTCCACTTGAATATTTTTGAAATGTGAACAGACCAGTCTCTTCTGGTTCACTCCTGGTAATCGCAGCGCTTTGGGAGGCCAAGGCAGGAGGGTCACTTGAGCCCCGGAGTTCAAGGCTGCACTAGGATCTGATCACAATACCGCACTCTAGCCTAGGCAACAGAGTAAGAGCTTGTCTCTAAAGAAATTTATTTAAATAATTTTTTGAAATGTGTACATTTGCAATATAAAAGAGTCTGTATTTCCTCAATAATTTGTATTTGGATTTATATGAGATATGTTGTATGTTACATTCTATGGAGTCATATGTGGAGGACCCGTGTGCCCTGGGGGTGAAGCTAAGACCATGCATTCATTGGTCTTCTTCTTGAATTGGTCTCTCTAGTGACACTGGCTGAGGGTGCCTCTGGCCCGAATGCTCTTTTTAGTCTTTGAGGGGTCCTGGGCTTTTGAAAGGCCAGGTGAGACCAAGAAAGGAATAGCAGCCCTTGTTGCTAAAGCCCCAGCAACAGGCTGGAGTCACATAATTAAAAAAAAATTTTTTTTTTTACAGTTTTAGTGGCATTTTCATTTTTTTCCCCTTTTTAAAGATGAAGTCTCGTTCTGTTGCCCATGCTGGAGTGCAGTGGCGCAATCTTGGCTCACTGCAGCCTCCACCTCCCGGGTTCAAGTGATTCTCCTGCCTCAGCCTCCCAAGTAGGCGGGGTTACAGGCATGCACCACCAAGCCTGGCTGATTTTTATATTTTTAGTAGAGATGGGGTTTCACCATATTGGTCAGGCTGGTCTTGAACTC
>PVKP010016989.1:0-47027 GCA_004027715.1 Plecturocebus donacophilus
TAGGACTTAATTAAACTAAAAAGCTTTGGCACAGCAATAGAAATAATTAAGAGTGGACAGACATCCTGCAGAATGAAACAAAATATTTACAAATGATGTATCTAACAAATGACTGTTATCCAAAGTCTATAAGGAACTCAATCAACTAAACAATAGCAGGAAAAATAAAAGCAATTAGCCCCATTAAGAAGTGGACAAAGGACATGAACAAACATTTTTCAAAAGAAAGCATAGGAATAGCCAATAAGCATGTGAAAAAGTGTTCAGCATTACTAACCATCAAAGAAATGCAGATTAAAACCACAATAAGATACCATATTACCAATCATAATGGTTATTTTAAAAATCACAACATAATAGATGTTGTTGAGGATGTTAAGAAAATGCAACATGTTTACACTGTTGGTGGAAATGTAAATTAGTTAAACCTCTATGGCAAACAGTGTGGAGATTTCTCAATGAACTAAAAATAGATTTCTCATGCAATCCAGCAATGCCACTACTGGGTATATACCCAAAGGAAAAAGTAATTATTCTATCAAAAAGACACTTGCATTGGTATGTTTATTGCACCACTCTTCACAATAGCAAAGATATGGAATCAACCTAAGTGTCAATCAGGAGATGAGTGAATAAGGAAAAGTGGTGTATGTATACCATGGAATACTACTCGGCCATAAAAAGGAATGAAATCATTTCTTTTAAAGCAACATGTGTGGAACTGGAGGTCATTATCTTAAGTACATAACTCAGAAACAGAAAGTTGATTACCACATGTTATTATGTGCAAGTGGAAGCTAAACAATGTGTACCCATGGACATACAGAGTGGATTAATAGACATTGGAGGCATGGAAAGGTGAAACAATGGGAGGAGGTTGAGAGATGAGAAATGAATGGGTACAATGTGCACTCTTTTGGTAATAACTACACTAAATACTCAGAATTTACCACTATTCATCTATGTAACGAAGCAGTACTTGCACCCCATAAGCCTTTTTTTAAATTAAGTCTCATGAAAAAAAAAGGTATGTTAGCTGAGAATACTGTAACCAACCAATCTATCCTTTTAATATAAAGGAGAAATGAAGATTATTCCAGACAAATAAAAGCCGAAGGAATTCATCAACACCAGACATGTCTTACAACAAATGCTAATGGGAGTTTTTCAATCTGAAAGAAAATGATGCTTGCAAGTAGAAAAACATGAAAAAGAAAAAAAGAGAAAGGAAGGTATAACAATCACAGATGAAAGTGAGAACACAGACAAATTTAGAACATTTAAATCCTGTGATTATTTTATGGAAGTTACTTAAATCTTAAACATGAAGACTAAAAGACAAAACAACTTATTATTGAAGACAATATAAGTACAAGGGTGAAGAGGCAATATAAAATGATGTGAATTGAAACTTCAAAATGTCATATTTTGGGAAGGGAATGGTGTTAAAGTGTAGGGTTTGTTTTTATTACATTTATTTACTTTGCAGTCAAAGTCAGTGTTAATTAAAAGTAACATAACTATTATTTGTTGTTTTTTTTAAAGCTTCATGGTAAGCATAAGCAAAAAAATTAATAAATATACTAAAAATGTTTAACAGTGAATCAAAAAATGCCACTAGAGAAAATTAATCACAAAAGAAGACAATAGGAGATAAACAAAAAAAGATAAACAACACAACCAAAAAATCTAAACTAAATGGTTATAATAAACCCTTATCTAGTAATACTAATCTTGAATGTAAATGAATTAAATTATCCAATTAAAGGACATTGAGTGGCTGAATTGATGAAAAAACAATATCTGAGGCATGCTTTCTATTAGTTACTTATTTGATCTAGAAAGACACACACAGACTGAAAGTATGGGAATGAGAAAGCATATTCTATTCAAATTAAAGCCAAAAATAGCAGAAGTAGCTATATTTGTATCAGATAGAGTAGACATTTGGTAAAGAATGGTTTAAAAATATTGATTAAGGGGTTAATAAAGCTAGAAGATAGAATAATTATAAATATATGCACCTAACACAGGGGCACCTAGTATTTAATATTAACAGCTCTAAAGGGAAATGTTGACTGTAATATAATTATAGTGGGGGACCTCAACACCCTACTTTCAGCAACAGATCATCCAGGTAGAAAATCAAAGAAACATTGAAGTCAAACTGTACATTAGATAAAGTGGGCCTAATAGACATTTACAGAAAAAAACTATGAAACATACATTTTTCTCAATAGTACATAGAACAATTTCCAGGATAGACCATATGTCAGGTCACGAAGCAAGTCTTTACCAGTAAATGCACACAACAAAAAGTAAAAAGGTCTTACATATATAATTTAACGTTACACTTTAAAGAACTAGAAAAATAAGAACAAACTAGACTCAAAATTAGCAGTAGAAAAAACATAAAGCTTAGGCAGAAATAAAAAAAATGGAGATTAAGAATACACGAGATAAATAAAGAGTTTTTTGGAAAGAAAAACAAAATCAACAAACTTTTAGCTCGACTAAGAAAAAAGAGAAGTCTCAAATAAATAAAATCAGAGATGAAAAAGGAGACATTACAACCAATACAACTGAAATACAAAGTATCATGAATGATTACTATAAACAACTATACACAAAAACTTTAGAAAATATAAAAGTAACACATACAGTCTACCAAAATTGAGCCATGAAGAAATAGAAAATGTGAACAGACCAGTTGAGTAATGAGATTAAAGCACTAATAGAGATTCTCTCATCAAAGAAAAGTCCAGGACCTAATGGCTTCACTGCTGAAATCTACTAACATTTAATGAACCAATACCAATTTTCAAACTCTTCAAAAATGTTGAAGGAGAAATAATATATCAAAAATTATTCTACAGGGCCAGCATTGCCCTGATACAAAAAAACAGAAAAGGGCACACACAAAAGAAAATTACAGGGAAACATCCCCAATAAACATGGATGCAAAAATCCTAACAAAATAGTAGCATACTGAATTCAACAACATATTAAAAAGACAATTTACCATGATCACTTGGGATTCATTCATCCCAGGGATGCAATGATGCTTCAATATACAAAAATCTATAATAATACATTAACAGATTTAAGGACAAAAACCGTATGATCATTTCAATAGATGGAGAAAAAGCATTTGATAAAATTCAATATGTCCTTAATGTCTTTAGTATTAAAATTCTCAATAAATTAAGTGTAGAATAAATATATCTTATCATAATAAACACCATATATGACACACTGGCAGCTAATACCATACCGAATAGGAAAAAGTTTAATGCCTTTTCTCCCAAGAATGGAATAAGACAAGGATTTCCACTTTTACTATATTCAGCATAGTACTGGAAATTCTTGCTGGAGCAATTACTCAAGAGAAAGAAATATTGGGAAAAATAAGTCTAACTGTTCCAGTTTGAAGACAACATGATCACATATATAGAAAATCTCAAAGATTTCTCCAGAAAACTATTAGAACTAATCAATAAATTCAGTAAAGTTGCAGGATACAAAATCAACATACAAAAATCAATAGCATCTTTATATGCCAATAATAAACTATCTAAATAGAAAAATCAAGAAAGTAAACTCATTTATAATAGCTACAAAAAAAAGCTGGGAATGAATTTTGCCAAGAACATTAAATATTTCTACAATGAAAACTATGAAACACTGATGACAGAAATTGAAGAAGACATAAAAAATGGAAAGGTAGTCCATGTTCATGAATTGGAAGAAATAATATCATTAAAATGTCCATAGTACCCAAAGTGACTTGTATGTTCAATGATCCCCATCAAAATACCAATGACATTCTTCACATAAATAGGAAAAAAAAAAAAAACCACCTTTGTATGAAACCACGAAAGACTTTGAGTAGCTAAAGTAAGCTTGAGGAAAAAGAAAAGCTGGAAACATCATACAACCTGACTTCTAAATACAGTATAAAGCTACAGTAACCAAATAACATGCGACTTAAATAAAAACAGATAAATTGGCCAATGGAACACAATAGAGAACTCAGAAATAAATCAACATACATTTACAACCAACTGATTTTCAACAAAAGTGCCAAGAACATATATCTTGGAAAAGACAATCCCTTATAAATGATGCTAGCATGACTGAATATCTGCATGCAGAATAAAGAAACTGAACCTTAACTTAACCTATACAAATATCAACTCAAAAAGAATTAAAAAGTTAAGTGTAACATCTGAAACTATAAAATTACTGAAAAAAAGAAAACACAGAAAAAGCATTTCATGACGGTCTGGAAACGTATTTTTTTAAATAGAACTTTAACAGTATCAGCAACAAAAACAAAAGTTAAGAAATGAAATTATATATTTTTAAAAAGCTTCTGCACAGCAAATGAAACAATCCACAGAGCAAAGAGACAAACTACAAAGTGGTAGAAAATATATGCAAACTCTCTATCTGACAAGGAGGTTAATATCCAGAATAATAACAAACTCAAACAACTCAATAGCAAAAAAGCAAATAATCTAATGTATAAATGAACAAAACCTCAGAAGATAGATTTCTCAAAAGAAAATATACAAATGGCCAGCAGTTACTTGACAGAATACTCAACATCAGTAATCATTAGGGAAAGGCAAATATAAACCACACTGAGATATCATCTTACCATATTTAGAATGGCTATTAGAAAAAACACAGAAATGGCAAATGCTGGCCAAGTATGTGGAGAAAGGGGAACTCATACAGTTTTGATGGAAATGTATTTTAGTGCAGTAATTATGAAAAATTGTGTGGGAAGTCCTCACAAAATTAAAAATAGAACTACAATATGACTCAGGAATTTCACTGAGTATATATTCAAAGAAATTGAAATAAGCATGTTGAAGAGATATCTGTGCCCTCATGTGTATTACAGCATTATTCACAATAGCCAAGAGATGGAATTAAGCTATGCTCATCAATGAATGAAGAATAACAAAATTGTGTTATGCATACACAATGGTATATTATGCAGCTATAAAAAGAAATAAAATTCTGTCATTTGTGGCAATGTAGATAGACCTGGAGAGCATGTTAGAGTAAAATAAGCCAGGCACAGAACAATTAATACTGCATGATGTGATTTACAGGTGGAATCCAGGAAAAGTGATCTCTTGAAAGTAGAGAATAAAAAGGTGGCTATTAGAGGCTGGGGAAGGGAGAGGGAGGGCAAGAGGAGGAAAGGTCAGCAAAGGGTACAAAGTTAAAGTTAGAAAGCATAAGTTTTGGTGTTCTGTTGCATAGTAAGGTGACTATGTAAGATGCTAATAACAATGTGTTGTATATTTCAAGATAGCTAGAAAAGAGGATCTTGAAAGGTGTCACAACAAATAATAAAGTTTGAGGCAATGAACATGTTAACTTTGTAATTATTACACAAGGTGCACATGCATTGAAACGTCACACTGTACCCCATGAAAATGTGCAATGATTATGTGTCAATTCTGAATAAACAAACAAAAATCTTCTTCCTGTGGTTCTTACCACAGAGATTAGCTGTTTTTCATTCATAGCTATTTAATTGAATGTGTCAAATTGTATTATGGTTAGTTCTTTCTCATTCATTGTTTTCAAATAGTATGTGTGCTGAATGGAACCATTTTACTTTTGCACTTCTAAATATATGTTTTTAGGAGTCAAACATACACTCTGTGTGGAGTACCCACATCGTGAAGTGCATCCTTCTGTTAGGAAAGCAACAACAGAATAAGACAAAATCAAAGCAGCACAATGTGTTATCAGGGGCATACAGTGGCAACCACTAAGCAGCGGTCCAGTAAGACAAGTAATTTTTGGAAAGAGATTGCAGTTTGGTGAATGTGGGCATGCATGTTGACAGAGCATAACTGCAGTTTTACAGCCTACGCAATTGAGAGGTTCTGTTCACAGGTGGAGGTGGGTGGTAGGCTTGGCAACAGCTCATGAGGCTGGAGGCTTAGGGACAGTACTCTGGCTCTGGGCTGTATGATGAAAACCTAAGATGTGCTGCAGGTGGTAGCTAAATACCTTCAGCTGTGGGAATTGGCAGAGGCAAGAAAATAGGCAGGTGATTACATGGACTGGGAAACAGGAGCAAAGATTCAGAGATCCGGGTGGGGGATCAGGACAAAAAGAATGCAAAATACAGTCCAGATTCTCCCTAGAGGGCAGGATTTAGGCAAGAGGTGTGGCAACAAATCAGGGACAACGAGCAACAAGGCAATGTGATTGCAGGGATAATATAGACCTTTGGAGGCAAAAGAGCCTAATATTCCTCCTGCCCTCTTGCCAAGGACTAAAAATGGCTTCAAGCAGAACGGATGCCAGCAAAAACACCTGGTTAAAATGAGGTATGAGGCTGCCAATGAAGACAGTTTATAACAAAACGTATATATTTAGAAAGATCTAACATATAGTTTGCAAGATGAATTTTACCAAGGGAATTTTGATAATTTTCTGAAAAGTTTTTGATTTAGGTATAGCCAGATTATAATTATCATTCATGTATGCCAGGGCATTACCACCTCTTCAAATAAAGTTAACAGATCTCATATACATTTTATAGAGAAACATAGACGATGGCACAGGGAAAGCAGGTGTCATTGTCATTTCTAGTTGTTTCAAGCAGCTCATTGTCTTTTCAGGCTAAACTCAGCCACTAAAACTTTATAGTCAAGTATTAAAATAACTAGGGAAACAAAGGTACTGGGCAAAGATTCTAGCAGATAATTCTGGAAACAGGAGAGGGAAGAAAATCCTTTTGAGTCTAAAGTAAAATAGAATCATGGATATAGATTTAGGATTTCCTTTGAGTCATTAGGAAAACCAGACAATCTCTATATAAGCAAATGCTTGATTAAAAAGAAAGATTGTAACCATTTTAAGTTTATTTTTAAAAATAAATTCGTCCAATTATTAGTTGAGTTTAAGGCAGTGGTTTGCAAAGTACGTTCTAGGAACCAGCAGTACCAACATCCTGCAAAAAATTGTTAGAAATGCAAATTATTAAAGCCTATGCCAGAGCTATTGAATCAGAAACTCTTAGTATGGGGCCAGCAATCTGTGTTTTAAATAGTTTTCCAGGTGGGGTTGACATATTTAGCAAATAAAGGTACAGGACTTACAATTAAATTTGAATTTCAGATAAACAACAAATAATTCTAAATGTAAGTATATTCCATGCAATATTTAGGACTTACTTATAGAAAAAAAAGTCAGTCTGAAATTCTAACTTAGTAGGGATGCATCCTGAATATTATCTGATAACTGTCTCCAGATGACTCTGATGCAAGTTAAAATTTGAGGATCACTCTTTATTGTAAAAATAACATTTTTTTTAAAAAGAAAAACCATTTCCTATGCCATACGGAAGTCCCAAGCTGTCTGGTAACATACTAAATTCAATCCAAAAATATTTTTGTTTGGCCAAATATATTTGCTTTTTCCTTTATGTTTTGATGTTTGAATTAACTGCAAGATAAAAAATATAAAAGTTTATGTAAAATCAGGGTCTGGATCATATTTTATTATTGTCAGCTATTAAGACTGTCAGCAAGTGGTCTCCCATATTCCACAGTCCCTTCTACTCTTTATTGTATCTCTACTGTGAGTCTAGATGTTGTAGTTGTATGGTTTTCATTTTTCCAGGTTAGGATTGCATTACTTGCTTGGGAAGCCTTAGACATGGAAGTTTGTAATCTCTTCTTTAAAGTTTTCCTCTACATACGAACCTTTTGGAATATAAAACATCTCAAAGATTTCATATGAGAAACAAGGATATCATGTCATCAGATTCATATCCCAGAAAATGAGTCAATATAATTAGTAATCAGTATTGAGGTAGACTTCAGTCTGGAACCATAAAGCTTACATTTTACAAAAAACAATTTAAGGAAAAAATTATTTGGTTAATGTCGTTTGTTT
Source organism: Plecturocebus donacophilus (assembly GCA_004027715.1). Classification (NCBI taxonomy): domain Eukaryota; kingdom Metazoa; phylum Chordata; class Mammalia; order Primates; family Pitheciidae; genus Plecturocebus; species Plecturocebus donacophilus. The sequence goes on from PVKP010016989.1 coordinate 7,939, forward strand.
CATTTAAATAAAAAGCATGTTTCCCCTTCTCTTGGTAAAAAAAAAAAAAATTGCAGATTTCAAATTTGATGATGTTTTAGTGAGGAAAATAATATCAATATAAAAACTGACAGTGTTTTTAGGAACTAGAGTGTTAGCATTGGAGAATATTTAGGAAGCAAGAGCACAGAGGTTGATTTGTAATCTATGCTGGAACCAAATTCTGGGCCATAAGTTGAATTTAGATTATGTCTATGCAACCAAAGAATTGGGAATTGCTAATAATTTCCTTGTATCAGTTTGAACTCACTTGTGGATATCTAGAATCAAATGACTAACATCTTGGAATATGGTTCCTGGCACACGTCAAAACCATTGTGGCTACCAAAGCAACACAATTTAGATATTGCTTGATTTATTTTAAGTAATTAAGTACTTTAGACAATCTACCTAATTTATACTGAATCCAACTTTTTGCCTTCATGATTTGAATTCTTCAAAGTCACTTTCAATTCAAACTTTTGCAGCAATGTCCCTTTTACTATCTCAAGAGCTTTCCCAGAATAAATCTTTCCCTCTCCAAGCAAGCCTTGGAGAACATGTGCAATGCTTTTGTGACATATGGGCCTGTCTACAGTAATTAATTCCTAGTTTGTCTGACCTAATTGCTCCATGTTGGCAATTTTTGTTGTTTTATTAAAGGCAAAATTGTTAAGTACGGGCAGAATATGCCAAAATAGTGATTGTTTTTTCTGAAAGTATGCAGATTTTATGATTCTTCTATTATCAATTATTAAATTATCTGGGTTTACTAAGTATTTCCTAGACTTTGATCTCAAATACTATTGCATATTCCAAATTAATTTATCTTTTTAATTATAATGATGATCAGCTGTGTTCTGAGTCTATTGTGTAGGTGGAAATCAATATTTTTTTCCCGTAATATGAAATTCTACATTTGACTTCTCCTACTATGTAAAGTAGAAAATCTCTGGGATTTCTATTTTGTAAGGTAGATCAGTGTTTCTTTTTGTTGGGTTAATGAGGAAGAATATTTTGTCCACCTTAAATTCCTTCACCTCAGGTTTGTCTTTGCATCTCAGATCCATCTGGTCTTTTTCTTTTCTAAACTGCATCTTCATTTAGTTGAAACTCTAGATTAGTGGCTTACAGTGAAAACTGGTTTGAGATACAGTCAGTAATTCAGGATTCTGACAAAGCTTGATAGTTGTCTTCTTGTCCTACTTTGCGACAGAGAAAGATTCCTCAAAGGATTAATTTTATTTACTACTCTCTAGACTTACAGGATATTTTTATAGCAATTCTCTACATCTCATCTAGTGTGTTACAGGATGCCCTACTTCCACATTCCCAAATCTAATGCTATCTCTTATGCATCAAAATACACTGGACATATATAAATAGTAAAATAGCTATATTATAAATCCAATCTTTTCTCAGTTCTCAATTCTAATATATAAAGCATTTAAAAAATCATATGGAATTTGTATAGTCTTCACAAGAAGTTTTCTCCTACGACAGTTAATTTATCTAGACAGGACCTCTCCATTTACAAAAACTTAGTGAGCTCAGAAGATGAAGCATGGAGCCCCTCCTTCTCTCTACCTTCCCCTGCCTCCAGTCCCATAAAACTAGAAAATATTTTTGAAACATTTCACTTGAATTTTAATACTCTATAAATAGATGCTAGGTGAATTTCTCACTTGTTAAAGGCAATGAGTTCTCATACTTTAGAGAAAATATGAACACATTCCAGAGCAAATAGTCCTGTCTCAGCTTTCACTGTCAAATTGAATTTCTCAGCAAGACAATAGATTTGAAAAAGAGATGTTGTTCAGGGTTGGGGGATAACAAATTCTAAATACCTTTGGCCTAGAGGATTTGATTGTAATTTTGTTTTCTTAAGTACAAGAGAAATGCATTTCTATATAGGGCATAATGTTACTCCCATAGGGGTTGAAGAACAGGAGTTACAGGAAGGGAAAGTCCAAAAGCCTGCAGCCAGCATTTCCAATCCTGAAATACTGTGGGGGCAAGGGGGGTCTTCAGAAGATGAGAGAGAAAGGGAAAATAAGTATGTCAGGTGCTAGCATACTTGCCCTAGCACCTCCACCTTACACTTTCATCCTAGCCTATGGGGATAAGAAAAGGGGGCTTTAGAAACATTCAGAGAACTCAAAACTTGGGATGCTTTACCCCAAAATATACTTTGACATATTTTGAGATGGCTATTCAGAGGGTCTGTAGACAGTAATATCCCTCCCATAATCTATGTTGCCATGTTCCAAGCCCCCATTATTTTGGTAACCCGAATATGGGATAAAATATCAACCATCTGGCCCTTTCTTTGAGTTTTTTCTTATATTTTTTTATAATTCCTGTGCACCTGTGTGCATGTAAATAAATTTTGTATGCCTTTTCTCCTGTTACTCTACCTTTTCAGTTGATTTTCAGAAAACATTCAGAGGGTAAAGGGAAGTTTCTTTTTGGCACCTACACATACTCCTATTAATAGAAGTCCTGCCTAAGTCCACTGCCACACTGTGATGGGTGATTGTGCAGTCCAACATATATAAGGGGGATTGAGAGATGAAAATAAGCCAGAAAGATAGTGATATAGTTTGGCAGTATCCCAAACCAAATCTCATCTTGAATTGTTGCTCCCATAATCCCCACATGTTGTGGGAGAGTCCCAGTGAGAGGTAACTAAATCATGAGGATGGGATTTTCCCATGTTGTTCTTGTGATAGTGAATAAGTTTTATGAGATCTGATGGTTTTATAAAGGGACACAAGCACTCTTGCCTGCTGCCATGCAAGACGTGCCTTTGCTCCTTCTTCACATTCCACCATTATTGTGAGGCCTCCCCAGCCATGTGGAACTGTGAGTTCATTGAACCTCTTTTCTTTATAAATTACCCAGTCTTGAGTATGTCCTTATAGCAATGTGAAAACGGACTAATATAGATAGTTACCCAGAAGAGAAGATTTTTATATAAGGTAAATGTCGAGGTCAAGAGGCCCACCTTAATATCTAGGACTTTGGGAGATATCTCAAATACATCCCTGATACTAGCTTTTGAGGCTCATTCACACTGATGTGAATATAGCACAAATTAAGCTAGGTGGCATCAGGGTTCTGTTCTTCAGTCCATTTATTTTCCTTGTAATGATAGAAGGTTTCAAAACATCCCATTTATCATTCAAAGAATATTTCTATCAGTATCATTGACATCAGCCCAAAATTGAAAATAAAATTGACCATAAAAAGGTAAAAATAGGTTTGATATATTAATACAATAAAATTACAATAAAATTAACTTTTAAGGTGTATTGGACGTATAGGTGAAATGGGATACATTCCAGTAAAAATGAAAAATTAAACTAGATCTATGTATAAAAACATGGATGAATTTTGCAAATATATTATTAAGTAGGAGAAGCAAGACACAAATCTTTACTTAAAATATGATTTTATTTGTATAAATTTTAAAGATAGGAAAAATGAAACTAAATTATATTATTTAGGGATGCATATTTCAGTTATGAATCTATGTAGGCAAATAAATTAACTGCCACCATTGTCAGAATAGTGGTTGCCTCTGGGGGTTGGAGGAGAAAGGTGCTTTATATAGGTTCACAGGGGCTTTAAGTGTGCTGGAAATGCTCTTTTTTAAAAAAAAATCTGAGTTGTGGTTTCATTGTTCTTTGGTTTATCATCCTTCAAACTATTCATGTTTTATATACATTTTTAGAAATTGTTATAGGTTGCAATTTTAAGAAAAGTTTTTAAATCTGGGAAGTTTTTCAGTGGTCTTTATAGCAAAGGACTGCAGAGTGTGCTGACTGCCTGGGCTTGTTCCTCATGGTTGCAAAACCTCAGCAAACTTCCCAGTACCAGGAAGAGCTAGATGAGACCATGTCAACCAGAGAGGATTCTCAAGCTCTGTCAAGATAAGGGGAGAAACAGAACAGACCATGAGTTGTACCAGCTTCAGTCTTCAGAAAGAGATGTCCACCCTATTTCTCCTGGACAGGAGTGCAGGAGGGGCCCAGATCTACCACTCCTTAATGGGATTCAAAGATTATTCAGAACACACTGTATTTATATATAGTCATGAATTCCTTTCACTGCATATCATCCTCCAAACACACTTGGATACTATCTTGGAAAAAAACATAGGTAGAAATATGAGCTGTTTTCTTTAAAGAGACTAAGCATTTAAGTAACAGGACTGTTTAAATTATTGCATCCACAATGTTTATCAAACTGGACTAAAATTTATGTTTTTTTCATCATACTGAAAAGTGTGGGCTTGTAAGGAAATTTATAGCAGCAACACACAAAATAAACTACATTATGTTTAGACATTTGAATGTAGTTGAATAAATCTTTGAACTTAACAATAAATATATGTGCATATGTGAAAAATGGGAAGAAAAGAGGCAATCGGTATTGTTTTTAAGCATTTAATTAAGCTTCACTAAAAAAAAGCTGGAGTCCAACTTACTCACTAATTAATTGCTTTTGCAGATATGCAATTATCTCAACCACTTTGAGTATTTAAGATTGAACAGCTCCTAAATGTGGTGTAGCTGAAAGGAGGTTTCTCTTTGTTTCTTTTAGCTGTGGTCTACGTGAAAAACTATCCTGTTTATAATTAACATTTTGCAAAGAGAACATCAAAGTACGAGTAGGAACATTTGCAATTAATTGAAGTACTGATATTCCTTAATAACATTCATGAAATTGTAAAGAAAAATAATAAAGTAACTGAATACACTGGTGAGTCTTTTAGGAAAAAAATGCCCTAATAGTTTTGATAAGTAACTCTATCCCTTATATTACATTCTGTTTGTTATTCTGTTAGACTCAAATAATAATAATCTGTCTAATACACACCAAGTAGCTGTCACATAATGAGGTCAGCTGTGAGTTTGCTCATTCTAGAAGTCTTCTAAAATAAGAAATCCACTTAAAATAGCTTTATACCTTCCAAAGCATATATTTCAACCAATATTTGAATGAACTCAATGAATGAACAAATAATGTTAAATCTTGAACATTTTGGAGTTTATATTTCTGAGTAATATAGTAAGTAATTTCAATAATTATTTTTAAAATCCAAATTTTGATGATTTTTTCATTATATATTTATATTCATTTGCCTTAATTTCCCTAAAAACCTGTGAGAAACTGATTCTGAGACACCATATTCGTAATCCCACACATTCTTAAGTCATTCTTTAATGATATAAGGAGACATGTATTTGTCACATTTCTCCAGACAAAGAAAATGGGAATAAGGCTTGCTATATCAGGGTGGAGGATTGTAAGAAGCCATTTGTCACAGATTTTTCCATTTGGGTAAGGGCTTTAAACTGCATATTTTATCAATACTGTTAACTTATTGTCTTAATATTTTACAGGGTCTTTTTTAATGTTAACTTATTATGATTCTTATAATCACTCTATGACATGCAGGACAGAAATTATCATCATCTCCTTGCCCCTAATGCATCCTACTTTAAAGAAAAGCCCACACCTTAGAAAAAGTAACTGGATTTTTAAAGTCTATTTTGCCTGATATCAGCATAGTCACTCTAGGTTTCTTATGATTTCTGTTTGCACCGTATTTTTTTCATCATTTCACTAATTTGCATCATTGAATATAAAGTGCTTCTCCTGCAGTACTGTAGACTTAGATCTTGTTTCTTTGTACAATCTAACAATTTCTCCTTTTTTTGGATTTATTAGTCAATTTATATTTAATTTTATTATTATTACTATATTATTTGTCACGAGGCAGAACTTTATTATTATAATTCTTCCAATGAGCAATTATTTGCTTCATGGTTTTTACACATTATTAACATTTTGGGCTTCATTCAAAAAGACGTTGAACAGCTCTGTGGGTATTTACTTGACATAATAAGCTGCACATATATAAAGTGTTCAACTTGCCACTTTTTGACATATGTACACATTAATGAAATCATCAACACTATCAAGACAAAGTACAAGTTTCCTCACTCCCCTTTGTAATCCTTCTTTTCTGACCCTCCATATTCCTTTCCCATCATCCGGCAACCACTGATTTGCTTTCTGTTACTACAAATTAGCTGATATTTGTTAAAATTGTATACAAGTGGGATCCTACGGTATGTACTTATTTTTATTGTTTGGCTATTTTCATTTCGTATAGCTAGAGACTCATTCTTTTTACTGATGAGTTTTACTCTGTTTTATAGATATACCACAATATTTTTATCCATTCACTTGTTGATGGGCATATGGGTAACTTCTAGTTCAGGACTATGACAACTAAAACTGCTAGGAACATTCTTATAAAAGTGTAGAGGTAGGCTTTCATTTCTCTTGTGTAAATACCTGGATGTAGAAAACATATGGTAGGCATATATTTAAGTTTTTAAGAAACTTCCAAACTGTTTTCCAAAATGATTGTTCCATTTTACATTCCTACCAACAGTGTATGAGAATTTCAGTTGTTCTGCATCCTCACTGACCCTTCATATAATCATTCTTTTTAACTTTAGGCATTTTAATAGATGTGTAGTAGTACTGCATATGGTTTTAATCACATTTTTCTAATGAATGATGTCAAGTATGTTCTTATATATTTACATACTGTGTGTTTATATGCTGGTAAAGTATCCACTCAAATTGTCAATTTTCTATTACCCTGTGAGTTTTTTCACTGGTAATTTTTGAGAGCAATTTGTATCTTGTTAATATAAATTCATTATTGGATGTTATTTGTGAATATATTCCCTCATTATGCAATTTCTCTTTTATTACCGTAATAGTGTCTTTTGAAGAGTGAAAATTCTTAATTTGATAAAGTCCAACTTGTTTATTTTTAAATAGAGTATGCCTCTGGTGTTGGTCTGAGAAATAATTGCCTAACCCAAGATCACAATGGCTTTCTCCTGTTTTTCTTCCATAAGTTTTATAGTTTTAAGTTTTGCATCTTTTGCTACAATTCATCTTATGTTAATTTCTATATATAGTGCAAGGTACCAATCAAGGTTTGTTTTGTTTGTTTTTATAAAACAGGTGCCAATAGATAATTACTATATTTAATAAATATGCTCCTACATTAAAAAAGAATTTGATAAGCATAGATTTGTCATACTTTTAGGCAAGTGACAACTCAATTACAAAGTTTTAAAATTTTTAGTTTAAATAAAATGCCTTCTGAAGCTTGCCTGGCAATATCTTTTTACATCAATTGGTTCCTGAAGAGCTGAAGGCAGACACATTATCTAGGTATTTATGTGGTTTTTAAATGGTGCATCAAGAAATCTTTATGGATTTTGTCAGGCCACTTAATGCCCAGTAATGGAAAGTGGGGTGAGGTGGAAGTAGGGAGGTGCTGATTATAAGAAACATCAGGAACTCATCTTGCTTCAACTATTGAGCTTTTATTTGTTTAATATACTGGGCTTCAACATAATGTTTCATTCATTCAAACAAAGGGTCCTGTGATGGTTACTACTGTGTATCAGTTTGACTAGGACTTGCTACCCAGATATTTATTTTGAGAAGCACTAGTCTGAATATTTCTGTGAAGTTACTTTTTTAGATGAGATTAATATTTAAATCAATAGATTTAGAGCAAAGTAGATTACCTTATACAGTGTGGGTGAATCACATATAATCAGTTGAAGGCCTTATGAGAAAATGAAATGAGGTCCCAAGGAGGAGGAAATTCTGCCTCCAAGATTGGCTTAGGACTTGAGCTCTAACATCAGCTAATGTCTGGATCTTCAACCTGTCTGCTTACCCACAATGCAGATTTTGGACTTGCTAGTCTCTACAATTTCATGAGCCAATTCCTTAAATAAATCTCCTTTCCATTTCTCTCTCTTTCTTTATATGCCTCTCTCACACAAACTTTCAACTACTCTTTAATTGGAAAAATCAACTACTGACAATCCAACTACTGCTATATTTAAAAATGTTTCAAAAATAATGCAATTAATTAAAATCTATTTTTTGATATTATATACACACATACACAAACACATACACACATGTGTGCTTACACATTCTATTAGTTATATTTCTCTGGAGAACCCTTATTAATACAGGTAATTTGCCTTAAAAATGTTTCGTTTTGTTTTTGACAGGGAGTCTTATTCCGTCACCCAGGCTGGTGTGCAGTGGCTCGATTTTAGCTCACTGCAACCACTGCCTCCTGGATTCTAGTAATTTTTTTGCCTCAGCCTTCTGAGCAACTGGGATTACAAGTGCATGCCAACATGCCCAGCTAGTTTTTGTATTTTTAGTAGAGATGGGGTTTCCCCATGTTGGCCAGGCTGGTCTCAAACTCCTGACCTCAGGTGATTCACCGACCTCGGCCTCCCAAAGTGCTGAGATTACAGGGGTGAGCCACCATGTCAAGCCAAAAATCTTTTTAAACTTTGATCTGGTTCAACCATCTCTGTAAAGAGTACGTAAACTAAAGTACAAGGAAGCAGTGGCAGTCTCAGGATCACACCATCCTTTTGTAGGTGACTTGGGAGTAGAGCATTATTTCTTCAGCTTCTTCTATCAACACCAGTAAATCTCTCTTTACACTATTGGTCCCCAAACTTTAGTGTGAATCACAATCATCTAAAGCACTTGTAAAAACATATATTATTTGTTGTTTTTTTTCCTGACTGGTAACATTTCTGACTCAATATATCCATAGTAGGACAACAAAATTTACATTTAATTTCTAACAAGTTCCTAAATGATGCTGAGGCTGCTGGTTTAAAACCACACTGGAAAACAACTGCTCGAGAGCACAGTTTAATGTGTGAGGAAGCAATGAAGAAGTTACAGTATACCAAACATGAACAAAACATTAAATAAATTGTTCGATGTGGCCTCTTTTTGGCCTCTTGCCTGGAGCCTACTGAAAGTTTCTTCTGTATTTCTGGGACTTTCTGATTGATAAAATAAAGACCTAGACCAAATGATATTTGATGTCCCCTCTAAGATAATATAAATACTACTACTTTCTTATGATAATTAAATAAAATGCTTAAGAAGAAAAAAATGAAGTTATGCCACTATAACAGCTAGAAGCAATTTGGCAACATGCATCTGTAAACTTTGCAAGTAACTGTGATTTGAATAAATTGTTTCTCACATACCAAATGTTTGAAACTAGGTGATTGTCACCTTTATGTTTATTTATATATTTTTTCATTTTTATAGGTTGGGTTCTCTAGAAGAGATGCTGAGGCAGACGATTCATATATAAGATGTTTAGTAGGGATCACACCTACAAAGAGAAGTGGGTAGAAGTAAGATTAGATAGAAAAAAAAATCTGCAATGCAAACCCAACAAAACCTTAGCCAACCTAGCAGGAATCTTTAGAGTACGCATTGCCTATCAGAGATTCCCATGTTGGCCTGAAATGGCCAGGTTCATTTCAGGGCACAAACTCCATCTCACTCTGTCCCTGCAAGAGAATGGCCTTGACCAGCTCTCAGCAGCTGAGTTAGATCCTGAAGGGCTGATATTGGAGGCTGTCTGTGGATCCCACTCTCTACAGGGAGCAGCCAGTCCTTCCTTGAAGTGGGTTGTGGGGGATACATCTCCAGGTCTACTGCACATATCAGCACAAGTTCTCTGTGATTGTCATGGTCTTTCTCTTACGTTCAAACAATGACTCATGAAGTTTCAAGTATCACATGCCATTCAAGCACAGAGGCTCAGAAGAAGCAGTAGCATTGTTTCATTCCATTCAGGCTGGTGTAACATACACTGGGTGGCTTATGAACAACAAACATGTATTGCTGACAGTCTTGGAAGCTGGAAAATCCAGGATGAAGGTGGCTGCAGATTCAATGTCTGGTGAGGACCTGCTTCCCTATAGCAACTTCTCTCTGTGTCCTCACATGAAGAAAGGAGCAAGCTAACTCGGATTGTTTTTTATCCAGGCACTAATCCCATTCATGAGGGCAGAGCATCATGACAGAATCATCTCCCAAAGGCCCCACCTTCTAATGTCATCACTTTAAGGGGTAGGATTTCAACATATGAATGGTGAGGAATGGCACAGAGGATCAGACCCTAGCAACTGTCTAGCCCATTTGTCAGGAAATTGACAGCTTTCCTAGAAACCAATGAGTGGATTTTGCTTATGTCTCTCCAGAAAGTTATCGCATGGTTAATTAAGCTAGAGGTAACTAGGTAGTATCTCCAATCTCTACAGTAAAATAAAAGGAAGGTAAAAGGAAAAGCGGATTGGGAATAGACATGATTTTTTCAACCACGAAGTCCTTTGCCATTCACTTTACTAATCACTTAAAATGTCTGCCAGTTACTTTGCCAGATGCTAACTGTCAAATTCCACAAAAATGATGCCAAATCAGTATTAGTATTTCTAATTCTAAAATCCTTGAAACTAAAACTTTGCTTTTTCTTACACTTTATTGACATTTTTCCTCAGTCATCATCATGGCACCCAGAATTAAGAGTCTTAGGCTTTCAAAAATTCCCTGAAACAGCTGAAATGGGTAGTTTATGGCAACATAAATGGTGCTCAATTTAAGAGCATGCATACACTTTTATTGGAAAAAGATGGCATTTACCGAGTTTAGTATTTTTATTTTTCCTTTGAGGCTAAAATAAGTTTTACTTTTTCTCTATCTGGGGAACGTGTAGTCAAGCAACTCACAAATGTGACATGAAACTGAAGGATACACGGGCTGTAATTTGCATCAAAGTGAAACCAACAGGACTTCTGTCATCTCCTCTTCAAAGCAATATTATCCTAAGGGATGTACTATTTCACTGTAAACCAAGGAATTAATGTTCAAACATGCAGCCGCTAGCTCAAAATTTGATGTAAAAAGCTTTAAAAAGAAGAAAAAGAGAGAAAGCAGGTGAGAAAGAAGCCAAAACAACTCCCCAGGAATTTTGCCTGCTCTTAAGTAGCATCCTTACCCCATCACTGTCCCAGGCATTGTGCTAATAAGTGAAATGAAGATGAGTGATGGACTAGTGAATCACAGTAATACACATTATTAAATGACTAGGTCAGAACTGAAAACAAGATCCATGCTTTCACAATTGCTGAAGTGAATAAGGAGGAGGAATCCAATTACCTTATATCTGTAGATTGTATGCCTAAAATGGACATACTACTGTCTGAACTCACTTTCCTGTGAATTTATTTTCAGGGTCAGTGAATTTGGCTTAGGACTTGAAAAAAAACTAAAAGAAAATGAAAAAATTATATAAAGCAACAGAATACTTTCAGAATTGTAATTTAATATTAAAATTTTAATAAGAAGTGATTACAAAAAAAAAGAAGTGATTACATTGTAATGGTAATGTATGTCTTTTCATAATAATTCAAATGGCTGTTTATGATATGCTTTCAGAAATTGTTAGAAAAATAAATATTTTGGTGCACTGGGCAAAGCATAATGTCTTCATAGTAATATTGTAAAGTGTCTGCATTTCTCTAACAACTAGAGTAAACAAATCAATAAGTGCTTTTGAGTGAAGTGGCTCACAGAAAGCAAAATAAGCCATGTTTTTACAAAACTTGTTATTTTAAATAAAAACAGTAGAGGGCTCTGAAAATGATAAAATCAGTAACTGCAAAAACTCAGTTGAGTTCCAACTAGAAATCAAATGCTTTACACACATTATATCATGTATGAAAAATACATGGAAACTATAAGTAAAAAGTAAAAACTGTATTATAAAAATCAAGCTGTCTATGGAAATCTTTCCACATATTATATATCCTCTTAAGCCATGCCTTAACTATCACATTTTAAAATTCTATTTCAGTAAAAACCCCAAAGAATCAAGTGGATCCATCCCAGAAAGTTATCAAATGTGTTATCTTGATGTTATTTCTTTAGGGATTAGCATTTCCTATATTGTTTCAATATTAACTTATGTGTCAGTTATTTTCTGCAATAGGGTATCAGTGAATTTATTCAGGGACATCTATCCAAATTATATTAACATAAAATTTATCTATTCCTTATAATTGAAAATCTAAGAGGTATTTTCCCCAGGAATAGAAATATAATTTGTAATGTCCATCTTAAGCCACTAAAATTCATTGCATTATTTTCCTAATTGACTACTTTCATCTGAGCTCCCATGTTCAAAACAATATGTTAATTTTAACTAAGTATTAACTTTATATACATATTTCACTCAGGTTATTTTTGAAATTGTGGACAAATCTACTCCAAGTGGCAAATATATTTGGAAGATTATTTTTAAAGTGCAATTTAAAATTTGGTAATTGTTAAGATTGAATCAATTGATTATAGTTAATGTTCAGTGACAGCCCTCTCTTTTACTATAGATGATTAAGGAGTCAAAGATGGCTGTACATCTGTATTGTTCATTTTTTCCTCTCTTTCAAGTTCTCAAATGTATATCTTAAGACACAGAAATGACAACTCTATAACCACAAACACATGCAGAACCAAAGATAACTCCTATGAAAGAAGTAAATGGCAATGCAACCAAAGAATTGTAATATTGAGTATTTCTGTAATGTGAGAGGCAGCATCATATTTTGATGAGGGGAAAAGACTCAGAATAAAACTGTGTGAATCAAAGCCAGGCTCTGCCACTCACCATCTACATGCCTATAAGCAGTTGACATTTCTCTGTCAATGTGGGAAATAACCATAATGTACTTACTATTAATATACTCTTGACTTAAAGCACTGAAGTGCTTTCTGAAGGGACCTATTTTATTAATAAGAACCCAACTTTAACCCAATGATAATTGAGTTTAAATAATAGAACATGGTTAAATAGTTCAAAATATGTGCAAATAATTTTAAAGACTGTTAATATGAATCCAAAGTAATTTATACCTTCAAATCTCTCATTTCTGTACTTTACAAGTTATCTTTTTCTTTTCTATTCTTTCTTCCTCCCTTTTAGCTATAATTTGACACACAGAGGTAGTACAAAGAGAAAACACATACTCCTTGAACATTTCTTAGAAATAGTCGAAGTCCTGTAAATATTATACAATGACTTCTTGTAATATAAGGTTAAGAAAAATATTTCAATCACAAAAATTAAAGGTTAATCCTATTCTGTTTCTGTTTCTATAGGAAAAATTAGAATGATTATGATTAAATACAAAATATATGTAAAATTTAAGACCAAATGGGTCTTTTCTCTCTCATTTTCCTCTACCCCCTATTTTCATCTCTCATATAAGCAATACCTCTATTAAACTATAAAAATGCTTTGTGAGTTTTTATTTTCTCCAAGCACTCTCAAATAACAGGTGATACAATTAAAAGTGCTGTCAGATTATATTAAAGATAGGCAAGATCCTAAATGGACACAAGTTGAATGATTTAATTGTCTGCCACCAATATTATCAACGTACTGCTATTGAGCCCCACTACTTCACAGGAAACAGCTGTCTGACCAATTATTCCTACCCATTTGTAGAAACTCAAGACTCACCTTTGTAACAAAACACAGTTATTGGATAACTGCGACAGATCATCTTTTTACTTCATTTTATAAAGTAAACCATCAGAAATATTATTCAATTAATTATGGAGGGAGTTAAGTAAAATGAGTTTATTTTGGAATATGACTTAATGTTAAAAGTTATAGGTAGGACTTGGGTTAGCTCTATCTAAGTGTACTCAGACTATTTGCCTTCTCTTTTATAAATGAGACAAACAGAGATAAATAAATGTATTAAATGTAAAAACTATGGCTCAAGGAAAGAAATTTGTTGTTTGCTCCAGAGATATAAAACAACCTTTGCACTGAATAATAATTAAAAGTAAACGTACGGGTATATGTATATACATAGAAAATCACAACAACATTAAGTCATTTCAAATTCACTGTGGGACTTAGTCATAAAAAATATGGGCTCTGTGAAACTCTGACATTGGCATTGAAATAAGTAAAATTTTAAAGAAGAAACAATTAGAAAACATCTTGTAATCTTAAACTGTAGGAAAAAAACACAGAAGAGGGGGAAATATACCTGATTTTAAAGGTTTTCATTGATTGACATATTTGTGCCCTCAAGAGTGCTACAGTGTTATTTTATAAATCTCTCTTCCAGTATTAATATTCTTAAAATATCTGCTTCAGAAGATAAATGAGAATGAAAAAGAAAGAGGAAATCTTCAATTACCTTAGTTCTCCTATCACCTTTCCTAACCTTTCTATTTTGTTGCTCAAAGGCTTTTGTATTTGACGAGAGATCATTCACAGAGGTAGAAAAACACGTATTTTCTTTGGGACTCAATTAATTGTCCTGTGCAGTGATGGAGTTTGATTAGATCTCCTCTTAGTCCTTATAATCTCTAAACTGTATTATTAAATCATAGAATAGGAAATTGCCACATATCCAGAATGCCATACAGGCATTCTTGTGAATATTAGTACCCCTCATCTATCCATAGCTTTGCTTTCCATGGTTCCTTTACCCATAGTCAACCATAGTATGAAAGTAGGTGATACAGTACAATAAAATGCTTTGAGAAAAAGAGAGAAAAGAAGAAAACATTCACATAACTTTCATTATAGTACATTACCATAATGTTCTATTTTATTATTGTTGTTAATCTCTTACTGTGCCTAATTTAGAAATTATACTTTTTCATAGTTATGTATGTATAGAAAACAACATAATATTTATAGGGTTTGGCACTATCTGTGGTTTTAGGTGGCCACTGAGGATCTTGGACCATATCCTTCATGGATAAGGGGGACTACTGTACAAAAACTTACCTAAAGATAAGAAGGTAGAAAAAGACTAAAATCTGTACGAATGACTGTGGAATATGCCCGCAAGAATCATTGATGTTTAATTCTCCTTTTCCTTTTCTATATCCAAACTACCAAACTAGTGAAATATAAATATATTTCAAGAGATTTCAAAGCTGCCTGGAACTTGGATAATATACTTATGCATTATGTTATGCACGAGAAAGCTGTGATATGGGAGGATAAATTGGTTAAATCATGGGTCTTATCATTGACTTTTCTATTCGTTTATTTATTCATTCTTTTACATAAACATTTACTGGACACTACCAGTAGTTCTATGTTAAACACTAGAAAACAAGTGCAAATATGTCATTGTCCCTGTTGTCAAAAACTATTATATATTTTTAGAAAAAAATAAGTAAATTCAAGAGAAAATGCCCCTATTAGAAATGCTGTTGTAAATGTATATATAAATATAATGAGAAATTGTTCATAAATAATAAAACTAGCTTTTCTTTTATCTTCCCCATCAAAAAGTCGGCAAAGGATATGAACAAGCACTTCTCAAAAGAAACAATGCAAATCAAAACTGCAACGAGATACCATCTCATGCTGCTTAGAATGGCGATCGTTAAAAACTCAGGAAACAACAGATGGTGGAGAGGATGTGGAGAAAAAGGAACACTTTTACACTGTTGGTGGGAGTGTAAATTAGTTCAACTATTGTGGAAGACAGTGTGGTGATTCCTCAAGGATGTAGACCAGAAATATCATTTGATCCAGCAATCCCATTACTGGGTATATACTCAAAGGGTTCTACATCATTCTACCATAAAGACACATGCACACGTGTCTTTTGAACTTCAACAAATTCAAAGACTTGGAACTAACCCAAATGCCCATCAACAATAGACTGGATAAAGAAATTTGGCACATATACATCATGGAATATTATGCAGCCATCAAAAGGATGAGTTCCTGTCTTTTGAAGGGACATGAATGAAGCTGGAAACCATTATTCTCAGCCAGCTAACACAGGAACAGAAAACCAAACACCTTAGGTTCTCACTCATAAGTGGGAGTTCAACAGTGAGAACACATGGACACAGAAGGGGAACATCACACACGAGGACTTATCAGGGGATGCAGGGCTAGGGGATGGATAGCATTAAGAGATATACCTAATATAGATGACAGGTTGATGGGTGCAGTCAACCACCACGGCACGTGTATACCTATGTAACAAACCTGCAGGTTCTGCATGTGTATTCCAGAACTTAATGTATAATTTAAAAAATTTTTAAATATACATATTAATATGAAAGAGAGACTATTTTAATACATTAATTTGAGAGTTGTTTAAAATGTTCCAACCAAGAATAATCTAGGCCTAGTTAGCTTCCCTAGTGAATTCAATCAAACATTTAGGAAAATCAATACCAAGTCTATATAAAACACTTTCAGAAAATAGAAGAGAAAGAAATAATTCCCAACTCATTTAATGAGGTCAGTATTAACCTGATATCAAAACCAGACAAATTCATTTGAAAAAAATAAAAAATACTGACCAATACCTTACATTAATATGTACATGAAACTCTTCAACCAAATATTAGCAAACCAAATCTAGGAACATTTAAAAAGGTCAAACATCATAATCAAGTTGTATTTATCTGAGTAACAAAAGACTGATTTAATATTAAAAATGCAATCAATGTAATTAGCCATATTTATAATATAAAGGAGAAAAACCATGATCTTTTCAGTAGATGCAGAAATATATTTGACAGAATTCAGCACTAAGACACTTTTAAAACTTTCAACTACATACAAATAGGATTTCCACCAACTGATAAGGTACATTTATGAGAAACTAAAGCTAACCTCATATTTAAGGATGAATATTTAACGCATCCTCCCAGGATTAGAAATAAAGCAAAATGTCTGCCCTCACTACTACCATTCAACCTTGTACTGAAGGTCCTAGCCATTGCAGTAGGAAATGAATAACATAAAATGCATGCAGATTAAAAAGAAATAAAATTACTTATGTTTGCATAGTGCATGACAGTTTACATGGAAAATTCCCAGTACTGTATAAAACCACTATTAAAAGTATTATGTTAATTTGTCAGAGTTGTAGGATATAAGGTTAATATGCAAAAGCTTTTGCATTTGTATATAATAGCAGAGAAAATATTTGGAAAATAAAATAATATTCTATCATTATAATGCAAAATTATGAAATAATTAGGAGTCAATTTAAAATAAGGTAGGCAAGCACTGAAAATTACAGAACATTATTGAAAAAATTGAAGAAGACCTAAATAAATAAAGATATTTAATATTTTCATGGATACAAAGGGCCAACATTCTCAAAATATTAATTTTCCTTAAAATGATCTGTAGAGTCAGCATAAGCTCAGTCAAGGTCCTAGCAATCCTTTTTATAGAAATTGACAAGGTGATTCTAAAAATTATATAAAATTGCCAACAACCTAGAATAACCAAAGTAATTTTTTAAAAGTTAGAAGACATGCATTACCTGATTTCAAGAATTTCTATAAAGCTACAGAAATCAAAATTTTATGACATCGGTGAAAGTATAGCTACATCAAAGGGTTAATGGAACAGAATAATAAATCGATGAAAAAAGTCACACATATATGATTGATTGATATTTGTCAAAAGTTCCAAAGCAATTCAATGGGCAGAGAAAAGTCTTTGACAGTGGTACTTAAACAACTGGATGTCCATGTGGATGATGTCATCAAACTTCACCACACAAAATCACAAAAATTAATCCAAAATGTACCACATACTTAATTGTAAGTGGTAGAAATAAAAACTTAAAGCAAAAAAAATCTCTACAATCTTTGATTAGGCAATGTTCTCTTAAACAGAACACAAAACGCATAAACCACAAAAAAAAAAAATGATGAGGTGTGCTTTATGAAAATTATTAGAACATTAACTTCCACAAAAGAAGTCAAAAAGGCTCAAGTTCTGGGGATCTAAGGTACACTGTGGGAGGTAATGTGCTAATTAATGTACATAAAACAATCATGTTATATGGTGATTTGAATATATTAATATTTATCAACTAAATATATTAAAATAAAAAAATTTGGAGATGTAGAAAAAAAACAAAAAGGCAAGCCATATTATGTAAGAATAGATACATGTAGAAGCAAATAATTGGAAAACGATTTATAATAGTGCCAAAACTTATTTAATTAAAATAAATATATGGTATGAGGAATGCCATGTATTTATAGTAATATAATTAGAATAAATAAATGGTCTGAAGTGCAACATTTATTTATGGTATGGTATAAAGGGAATATATAATTCACTAATAATAAGACAAATAATCCAACTAAAATGGGCATAAAGATGTGAACAGACACTTCACTAAAGAAATTATTTGAATGACCAGTAAGCTCACAAAAAGATGCTTACCCTAAGGTCATAGGGTGAGCTAATACAAATCATAATGAGATACTACTCTATACTCATTACAGTGGCTAAATCAAAAAAGGTTGGCAGTACCACGTGTTGGCATGAATATGAAGCTACTGAACCTTTTATATACTATTTTTCAAAATGTAGAAGTGGAGCAATTACTTTGTAAAACATTTTGGGAGCCTACTAAAATGTTAAATGTATATCTACAATATACTATAGCCATTGCACTCCTAGGAATTTACCTAAAAGAAATAAAAACACATTTCCACACATAGGCATGTACATGTATATTACATCAGCTATATTCACAATAGACAAAAACCACACATACAACCACACTGTAATTCACATATTCTAATGAAATTAAGGCTGAATGGAGGGACCCTAATTACACCCACAGTTAGACCTCAGATGCAGAGAGGTGGTCTGGTGGCAAACACATGGGTGGTAGGGAGACAGGTAGAGACTTACAAAAGCCAGATTATTGACAGATTGAGCAATGGAGGGGGAAGACATTTTAATGGAAAAATGAGTTCATCATGTTGATATGGATTTACAACTAAATATCAGAAGCAAGCAGTGATTTAGGGTACTTTAAGGTATGGTTATTCTTTGAGCCAATTCTATCCAACTTGAGGCATTTCGCATACTAGAAATAAAGGAGTAAGAGTTAAGACTGAGAAAGTGCTCTCGCAACAGTGTCTAAACTTCCAACTCAAGCAGCCCTTCTTAAATGACTCTAAAACAGCATAACACAGAGGAAAAGGGACCTTTCTAGTTCCTATTTCCCACCTGAAGGCTGAATAGACCTTATGCCTTGTGGTTTGAGGAAATCTACTCATAGGACATCATGCTTGGAATCTTCCCAGATATATCTTGAATAGTGGCGTAGAGTGGCAGGGGCAGGCAGTGGTCATGCTGGCTCAGAACAGCCATCAGTACCCGATAGCGTGTCCTGGAACCATGTTGAAGCAGTGTCTGATAGTGGCCTGGATTGCCATATGGCAGAAGGACTAGTGAGCAGTTGCCTGATGTAGGAAAACATGTGCTTAAGTGGTAAAGTAAGGACAGAGCTAGATTTCATGTGGCATGATGTCATGTGTAACGCACCTTAAAAGAAGAAATGAGACTCTCCTTAGGACAGTGGATGATAAGAAAATCAGACTTGGACACTAATGGTAATGTGATCAAATTTTATACTCTAGTAGAGACATTTAGGAGAATTTAGTTTAATTAAAAATATATAAGGATCGTGTGGGAGATATCGATTTGAGTTTGATAACTTGTCTAAGTGTTTATGGAGACTTTATAAACCAATGTTTCTTTTTATAAAATTACAATGTGAGTAAAAATATCTGTGTATTGAAAGATTCAATATACAAAGACATCAATATCACTAACCTGTTCTAAGGATTTACCATGATCCATGTTTAACATCCCAGCAGGTTATTCTTTTATTTGGAAGTTGTAAAACTGATAGTAAAATGTATAGGGAAATGGAAAGGCTAAGAAGAAAGCTGGTGAACAAGGTTGGAAAACTTAAACTATCAAATATCAAGACTAATATAAAACTATAGTTTTTAAAATAGAGTATTATTAGCATAATGATATACAAATAGAAGAATAGAACACAATAGAGAATTTAGAATCAAATCCACAAATGTACTGTAAGGTAATTTCTGACAAGGTAGTCTCAATGTAGTCAGAACATTGAGCCGGGAGTAAAGTTTTCTGTAAATGGTGTTGGATCAGGTAGACATCCATATGGATAAAATAAATCTTGGCCTCTACCTCATACAATGTATAAAAACAAATTCCAGACAGATTGCAAATCTAAATGTAAAAATGAAAATAATAAAGATTTTCAAAGTAAATATTAAAAAATCTTTATGAATCTGGTATATGCCAAGATCTCTTTTATAAATACAAATAATGCTAAACATGAAGAAAAAATGCTAAATAGGATGATAAGATTATAGCTTCTGTTCATCAAGAGACATCATTCAGATTCTCAAAACTAGAAGTCACAGAGAAGGACAAGATAGTCTACAAGTAACTTTTATTTAGAATATATAATTGACTATGAAATTAGGGGAAAAAACAGGAAAATCAATAGAAAAGAATAAGTAAGAGTAGGAACAAACATGCCTCAGAAAAGCATAGCTAAGTGACCAACAAACTTGTGGAAATGGTTAAATTTCATTAGTAATTAGACTAAAATATTTGAACAGTGTAATAGCAACACACAGCCACCAGAAGTGCTATAATCAGGGAAAAAAAAATCAAGTTTAAGCAAGGATATATAGCAATGGAAACTCTTATACACTGGGAATGGAAATATAAATTAATACATTCACTTTGGAAAGATGTTTGGCAGTTTCAGTGAAACCTAAGCATACGCATGCCCTGCAACCCAACATTCCACTCTTGTATGTATGTTCACTAAAGGACATGTAGAAAAACATTCATAGCAACACAATTTGTAATATACAGAAGTTGAAAGTCATGCTTCATAAATAGTAAAATGAATGTATACCTGAGAGTATGTTTACACAATGGGGTCCTATATAGAATGAAAATTAACAAAACTACAGCCACAAGCAAAGATATAGATGAATTTCATAAACATAATAGTGAGGAAAAGAAGACAGACCAAAAAAGTGCATGTTTCTAGTTAGAAAAATCTCATAATTAGGCAAAATAAATCTGCAGTGTAATAGTGAAATTTTGTTTATATTTGATTCAGAACACTTGGAAAAGAAGTGGAGGGGGCATTTGGGTGTAGTTGTACTGTGAGTTTGCTGAGAATGATGGCTACCAGCTTCATCCACATCTCTGCGAAGGACATGATCTCATTCCTTTCTATGGCTGCACAGTATTCCATGCTATATGTGTACCACATTTTCTTTATCTAGTCTATCATTGATGGGCATGTGGGTTGGCTCCAAGTATTTGCTATTGTAAATATTGCTGCAATAAACATATTTGAGCATATGTCTTTATGTTAGAATAATTTATATTACTTTGGGTATATACCCAGTAATGACATTGCTAGGTCAAATGGTATTTCTGGTTCTATATTCTTAAGAAATCACAACACTATTTTCCACAATAGTTGAACTAATTTATATCCTCACCAACAGTGTAAAAGCGTTCCTATTTCTCCACAGCCCCATCAACATCTGTTATTTCTTGACATTTTAATAATCACCATTCTGACTGATGTGAGATGGTGTCGCATTGTGGTTTTTTTTTTTTTTTTTTTTTTTTTTTTTTTTTTTTTTTTTTTTTTTTTTTTTTTTTTTTTTTTTTTTTTTTTTTTTTTTTTTTTTTTTTTTTTTGCATTTCTCTATTGATCTGAGATGTTGAGAGTTTTTTCATATTTTTTGGCCACATAAGTAGGCATGGCCAAAGACTTCATGACAAAAACACCCAAAGTGATTGCAACAAAAGCGAAAATTGACAAATGGGATCTAATTAAACTAAAGAGTTTCTGCACAGCAAAAGAAACTATGATCAGAGTGAACAGCAACCTACAGAATGGGAGAAAATGTTTGCAATCTACTCACCTGACAAAGGTCTAATATTCAGAATCTACAGAAACTTAAACAAATTTACAAGAAAAAAAAACCCTATCAAAAACTGGGCAAGAGATATGAATAGCCACTTCTCAAAAGAAGGCTGTTTCCCTTTCTTATCATTCATTTGTTTACTGGAATAGCACCTTTAATTTCACTGAAGAACTTTTCCTTTGCATGCACAACTCTGCAAGCATTTGGTGCCGGAGGCCTAGCATTTGGCCTTCCTCAGTTTTGATATGACTTCCTCACTAAACTTAATCATATTATTTATAACTTTTGATTGAAAGCAAAAAATGTTCAACTCTTCTTTTTACTTGAACATTAAGAGGCCATTGTAGGGATATTAATTGGCCTAGTTTTAATGTTATTTATATTTCAGAGAATAACAGGGCCTGAGAAGAGGGAGAGAGACAGGGGTACAGCTGGTTGGTGGAGCTGTCAGCATACGCATTTTTCAATTAAGTTTTCTGTCTTATATGGGCTTGGTTCATGATGCTCCCAAACAATTACAACGGTAACATCTAAGATCACTAATACAGATCACCACAACGGATTCAACAATAATAAGATAGGTTGAAGAATTGAGAAAACTAACAAAACGTAACACATAGACACAAAATGAGCACATGCTGTTAGAAAAAAGCAATAGACTTGGTTGATGCAAGGTTGCCACAAGTGTTCAATTAGTAAAAAAAGTACATATATATTACACAATATATATGAAGCTCAATAAAACACAATGCAATAAAACAAGGCATGCCTATATAGAACTGATTTATTTGACCAATTATAAAGTAGCTAAATTTCTAAAATTAAGATATTTTTAAGGTTCTTCAACTTTACCAACAAATGTTGAACAGTAATTTAGAAAAATGTCTCAAAAAGATAGACTATTTTCATTTTGTGACTTTGGAAGATAGAGTGGAAATGCAGTAAGTCGTGGATTTTTCACTACGGCCTCCTTCAACATCATGCCAGTCAGTATATAACTTTTGCTAAAGACCTCCAAATGTATTATTCAATATTTCAAATATGTGTACAAAATGGAAACATCTTGAAACTGGTAACAGGTCTTTTTAAACTCCAAGGGGCTTAGATATTGTTGGAATAACCTGTAGCTGTGTTAAAGAAGAGCTATTATTTGGCTCACTAGTTTGTTTGTTTTAGTATATAGTCTTATGAATTCAGTTTTCCATTCATTTCCAATAGATTTAGGCCTAGATCTCTGTTTTAGGAACAGCAGTAGTTGAAATGCTAAATAAACAGTTCTTCACAGAGGCAAGTATATAGTGTAGGCTGGTCTCATTTTATGTATCTGAGAGCTATAAAAAGAGTACATTATCAGAAAACACAATAGCTATACCATAAACACAGGATGAACTGAATGACCCTCTATTAGTTTCCACTGTATTTTCTGATAGATATTCCCAAAATAAAACAAATCCAATGCTTAGAAAAGTGAAAGTGAAATCATAACTGCTTAGTGCCAGCATGGGGAGGCTGTGGGAGTCATGGAGCCCTGTGGTTTGACTCCTGTCTCCCACTTTGTAGCTGTGTGAGCAGGAAAAATCACAACCAACTCTCTGAGGCTAACTCTTCTCATGCACAAAACAAAAAATGACAACAATGCCTTACTTCCCAAAGCTGTTAGAATGATCAAAGAAAACAATGCATATAAAAGCTTTGAAAACTCAGTCACTGCTGTCAATTTTCACTACCAGATGGATTCTGCCTTTGCCTATAGAAAACCTATTTGAATTTAATGTTTCCCCATAAGAATCCCAGAAGAAATGATTCAAGTCCTTATTATTTCAATAATCTTGTGTGAATTCTAAAAGCATACATTTTTAAGTCATACTACAGAACTATACAGCACTTTGTTGGATCTTTTACTGAGTTGCTGGGTTTTAATATTTTGAAAAAACTTCCTATGTCTTTATTCAAGGAAGTAAGTGGAATTCTTAATATATAAATTCATATTCAGATACTATTTTTGGATTTTTTCAATAAACTATGGCCTAGCCAGGCAGGAATTCTCCTTTTTCAGCTTTCATCTCCATTATATAAAGTCCACATGTATTCGTTGATCCCAAGATACAGAGAGAAATATGACGTATGCATGCAAGTTGTTGTATTTCACAAAATCTAAAGTTTTTTTTAGATGCTTTCAAGATGCTTTTACATTGGAACTTTCAAAAGCTAAAGAAATTATTATTTGGGGTGGAAGGGCGATAATGTCTCTCATTCCTCATGTTGTCGTAGACAAGGCTTCTCTTTTACTCTACAGAATGGCAAAAAGCCAGTAAGCACTTGTAGCTTTTCTCTCCATTCCTCACTCTTTCACATTGTAGTGAATGTTATTATATTGGGCCAAGTACCATACTCATGTCTGAGACTTCAAATTAGAGAAACATGTCCTGTCCATACACTTCCGACATATGGTCAGTCTCACTTGTATGTAAGAAGACAATGACTCCTGCTCTAAAGTATTTATATGTTAACTTATTTAATTTTTCCAACAATCCTATGAAACACATCTTAAATTATCTTCATTGCGTAGAGGAGGAAACTGAGGTATAGAGATGTTAACTGATTTTTTCATACAATCCCATAGCTAGTAGTGATGAAAGCAGAAACATGTCTGAGTCAGGGACTCCATCTTTCCTTCCTGAACCCAAGGGCTTTGTCATTCATGAAGTGACCAGATTTGTAAAATGCCTTAATCCTCCATGAAGCTTACTGATGCATGTACTTGTAAACTTCTCTGCAGCCTCAGCTGTACCAAAAGAAAATTTGAAAAGTGGGAAGAAAGTGACTGTAATTTTGACCTTAGGTTGTAATAGATCATTCTACAATAGAGAATTTCTACAATAGAGCATTACTGGTAGTTATTGGCTTACTCAAAAATAAAAACAATATTGGAATCTTCATCTTGCACCTTGTATCTGTCTCTTTGCTATGAGACACTGAACAGAAGGAGTTAAGTTGCTTTCCAGGAGTTCCAGAAGTTCTTTTGCTATCTGGACTTGTTTTTCTTTATTGGTTTGTTGGTTTGTTTGACTTTTATTTAGGCACTGTTTATTTAATTCATGTTAAACAACAAATGTCTCTATACTATTCATAATGGTCAAAGGAGATGAATTAGTATCTTGAGTTCAAGTTTTACATACTGAAGACAATTTTCAGTAATATAAAATATTTTATAATACATATTATTTTATATATTCTATAAAATATATATTTAAAATCATTTTTAAATGGAAGCAAACAAATATTATGTCTATGTTTTCTGCATAAGAGCCAAATAAGTTTTATGCTATTATGCCTTATTTCATAGAATTATATATTAACAATTGATGCTAAAGAGATTGCTCTTTCACTTAAGAGAGTAATAACAGTAAATGATGGAGCCAATATTCCCAGCTGTTTGGAGACCAAAGTTCATGCAACACTGTCTTAGTGACACAGACCTCCTTTGATCTGATCTGTTATTATTCCTTTTTAATACTTCACAATGACATAAATTGCCCAAACCTTCAAAATGCAAATCTTACCTGGAATGCCATAGACAGAGACAGTACATTAAGGATTAATAACTATTTGAAATATTTTTATTCATAGTTGAAAAATAATTGTCTTCATTGTTGTTTACTTTCTTTTAAGTTTAACTTCCTCCCCTTGAGCTGGAATAAATATTATTTACTTAAAAAACAAACAAAAAAAAAAACTCTGCTGCTTCTCCAGGCTTTGGTAAACACTACATTGCTGTTGTGTGCATGTATTCCATAAATGGTACTTGATTTCCTGCGGTATTTCTATCCATTTATGTGGCTGCTATTCAATACTTTTCAGGCTTGATGTTTTCTAGACAAAATGAATGTTAAAAAAAGCATAGAAGAAATCTAGATAATATTTTTAGAAAGTTATGCTCTGTCATATTTCTAAAATTATCCAGAAACCCAAGCTATGCTTTTAAAGAAGCTTAAAAAATATAAGAAAACTAAGACCATTAATTAAAGTATGTTCCTTTCAAACCTCCACTTTATTAAATGACAGAATGCTATTTTGTGCTTTGTTTTTGTTTTTGTTTAACATCAAAATAGAAACTCCATGAAACTAGGAGTTGCCACATGGAACAATCCAAAGTCACCAATTAACCCTCAAGGTCTCTAGGGAAAAGATCATTACTCAATTTTTGAGGGGCCCTTTTTGACAATGTTGAAGTTTTGGTAAGAAAGATGAGAACAGAATTTAGCCCTAAGCATTATTTACCTGTTCTTTAGTAATTGCAAACCAACTACAAGTATTGAAAGGTTATAACTGATATTGATATATTTATGGCTGCAACAGACCAGTCTTCCCTGAACTAAGACCGTCTATTTCAAATAGGCCACCAAGAACACATTAGATGATCATAGCTTTCAGCTACTCCTGATTTAGGCTGAATTGGAACCAGTGACCTAGAAGCAAATAGTGTCATATTCCATTACTAAATGTCTTAGCCAGTCAGTTACCTTCAGTTTTTTTTTTCCCTTAATCATTTTTATTAGCAGCATTCCTATTTTTACCATCAGACAATTTGAAAGCTCTCAAGTATATGCCCTGACTCAAATTATAGCTATTGTTTACACTACCTTCTTATAAAGACAGACTATCCCCATGTGTGAGATTCACCTTGAATTATGCCAGCTGCCTTCCTATTTCAGTATTTGTTCTTCTTTTATTCTCTGTTATACTCTCTGAATGGCATTAGATGTGGTTGGAATGACAAGTGCCTTCTTAGCTCCATAAGGGAAGATGAATTTAAGAAAGAACCAACAGACACCTGTCCATCATAACTAGGGCAAGCTAGCCCCAGGTGTAGAGCTATGTAAATTGATCCAAATATGCCCCCACTGCTTTCATTTCATTTTTTTTTCATTTCACCTCACGACTTTTAAGGACTCTAGAGTGTACAATATAAAAAAATCACTGTTGTTCCTTCATATTTTATCAACACACTAATGAAAAAAGGAAAAAACAGGAACCAGTACTTTTTTAAACTTTTGGTCCTATATATTTTTCTCTAGACTTACGTTTTTTGGAATGATCATCATGTCTACAGTGATGTGTGAAGCAGAATGCCTAGATAGAAATGGAAGTAGATCAATATTGCTTTAACAGAGAGAGTGATTCATGAAGACACACAGGTATATAATTAAACATAACAAACATTTCCCAAGGGCAGATCTCTCTAACTCAACAAAATCAAACTTGCATTCCTTTGTGCTTTACCCTGAAAAGAACTTCATAACTTTGGAGGGTTGTAAAGGGATTTAGAGGACAATTCTGATAGCTATTTTTAGAAAATGATAGGGATTCAGCTTAGATAGATACCAATATATATAAAGGAAATGGTGTGGACAATATAAACCAATATAAACACTGGAAAGTGGTATATTTGGGCAAATGCTTTGTGCTTAGTCCTTGAGGTTTCTTGTTTTCCTGAGTTTTTCCTGTTAATTTCCTTATGAAGTTAAGAGAGAGAGAGAGAGAGAGAGAGAGAGAGAGAGAGACTCTTTTCTCATAATAAATCAAATCAATAAAGAAGGTATAATATAATATTTTATTTCAGGAATAATTTATATCAACACATCCGTCTTTTACTTACAATTCAAGTTATTTGGGATTGTGATACATAGATATATTGACTCCGTAATATGGTTTGGCTGAGTCTCCACCCAAATCTTATCTTGAATTGTCCTCCCATAATTCCCACATGTTGTGGAAGGAGCCTGGTGGGGGTTAATTGAATCATGTTTTTCCCATACTGTTCTCATGGTAGTGAATAAATCTCACAAGATCTGATGGTTTTATAAGGGGTTTCCACTTTTGCTTTTTCCTCATTCTCTTCTCTTCTCTGCTGCCATGTGAGATGTGTCTTTCACATTCCACCATGACTGTAAGGCTTCCCCAGCCACAGGGAACTGTAAGTTCATTAAACCTCTTTTGTAAATTGCCCAGTCTCGGGTGTGTATTTATTGGCAGCATGAAAAGGGTCAAATATAATAAGTTGGTACCAGCAGAGTGGGTCGCAGCTAAAAAGATTCCCGAAAGTGTGAAAGCCACTTTGAAACTGGATAACAGGCAGAGGTTGGAACAGCTTGAAGGGCTCAGAAAAATACAAGAAAATAAGGGAAAGTTTGGAACTCCCTAGAGACTTGTTGAACGCCTTTGACCAAAATGCTGATAATGATATAGACAACAAAATTCAAGCTGAGAACATATCAGATGGAGATGAGGAACTTGTTGGAAACTGGAGCGAGGGTGATTCTTCTTATTTTTTAACAAAGAGTCTGGTGGAATTTTGCCCCTGCCCTAAATATTTGTGGAAGTTTGAATTTGAGAGAGATGATTTAGAGTATCTGGTAGAAGAAATTTTTAAGGAGAAAAGCATTCAAGATGTGACTTGGGTGCTGTTAAAAGCATTTAGTTTTATAAGGGAAACAGAGCATAAAAGTTTGGAAAATATGCAGTCTGACAAGGTGATAGAAAACAAAAAAACATTTTCTGAGGAGAAATTCAAGCTGGTTGCAGAAATTTGCATAAATAATGAAGATCCAATGTTAATCATCAAGACAATGGGGAAAATATCTCCAGGGCATTTCAGAGATCTTCATGGCAGCCTCTCTCATCACAGCCCTTGACACCTAGAAGGACAAATATTGTTTTTTTCACCAGGCCTAAGGTCTCCCTGCTGTGTGCAGCCTAGGGATCTGGCATCCTGTGTCTCACCCACAGCTGGAGTGTCATGAGTACAGCTCGGGTTGTGGCTTCAGAAGGTGCAAGCTCCAAGTCTTTACAGCTTCCACATGGTAGTTGGTCTGCAAGTACACAGAAGTCAAGAATTGAGGTTTGGAAAGCTCCACATAGATTTCAGAGGACTATGGAAATGCCTGAATGTCCAGGCAGAGGGGTGCTGCAAGGTCAGAGCCTTCATGGAGAGCCTCTACTAGAGCAGTGCTGAAGGAAAATGTGGGGTTGAATCCCCCGCACAGAGTCCTCTCTGGGGCACTGCGTAGTGGGGCCATGAGAAAAGAGCCACTATCCTCCAGACCCCAGAATGGTAGATCTACCAACAGCTTACACCACACCACTGTGTGCCCAGAAAAGCCACAGACACTCAATGGCAGCCTGTGAAAATGGCCAGGAGGGAGGCTATGCCTTGCAAAGCCATGGGGGTGGAGCTTCCCAAGACCATGGGAGCCCACATCTTGCATCTGTGTGACCTGGATGTAAGACATGGAGTCAAAGAAGATCATTTTGAGCTTTCAGATTTGACCACCCCACTAGATTTCATACTTGCATGGGACGTGTAGCCCCTTTGTTTTGGCCAATTTCTCCCATTTGGAATGGGTGTATTTACCCAATATCTGCACCCTCATTGTATCTAGGAAGTAACTAACTTGCTTTTGATTTTACAGGCTCATAGGCAGAAGGGATTTGCCTTGTCTCAGATGAGACTTTGGACTGTGAACTTTTGAGTTAATACTGAAATGAATTAAGATTTCGGGGGTCTGTTTGGAAGGCGTGATTGATTTTGAAATGTGACAACATGAGATCTGAAAGGGGCTGGGGCAGAATGATATGGTTTGACCGTGTCCCCACCCAAATCTCATCTTGAATTGCAGCCCCATAGTTCCCACAAGTCATGGGAGAAACCTGGTGGGAGATAATTGAATCTTGGGGGTGATTTTCCCCACGCTATTCTCATGGTAGTGAATAAGTCTCACGTGATCTGATGGTTTCTAAGGGGTTTCTACTTGCACCTCTTTCTCATTCTCTTCTCTTGTCCACGACCATGCTAGATGTGTCTTTCACATTCCACCATAAATGTGAGGCCTCCCCAGCAGTAAATCCATTAAACTGTAAATCCATTAAACCTCTTCATTTTGTAAATTTCCCAGTCTCAGATATATCTTTATCAGCAGCTTGAAAACAGACTAATACACCCCAAAATGTGCATTTCTTAGGGTCCTTCAAAAGTGAATGCTGAAGCAAGGATTTGGACACAAGTGTATTGTATATTGGTAGGTAATCTTAGGAAGCACATTGAAGGAGTGAACTAGTGAGGACTAAAAGGGAGAGAAGCCAAGCAAAAGTTGCATTA
Organism: Plecturocebus donacophilus; assembly: GCA_004027715.1. Taxonomy (NCBI): domain Eukaryota; kingdom Metazoa; phylum Chordata; class Mammalia; order Primates; family Pitheciidae; genus Plecturocebus; species Plecturocebus donacophilus. The sequence continues at coordinate 37,901 of PVKP010016989.1, forward strand.
ACAAGTGGATTACTGCTGTGGGAAACTTCTCAGTTCTTCCCAGGACCCACTAAGAGAATCTGTAAAATTATTTCACTGTGGGAGAAAAAAATACAGCTATATAGCTACTCACTTAGAAATCCTGGTGGCAGTAATGTCCTGCCAAGCAGAATCCCAGGGCCAAAGCATCCCAGGTAAGGAGAGGCAGAAAGCTGTGGGTGTGAATAAAATCTGTGTGCCAATGACTTCAAAGGTGGACTGAGGGAGGTGGGAGGGGAAACTCACCATGCGATCTAAATGTATATGGAAAAACCTAAAGCAAGAGAGAGCAATGCCAAGATGGATTCTATTTTTTAAAAATGGAGAGAGCACTCATCAGAAGTCATAAAAAGGGATTATTAGCTCTGATTTTCCCAATGTCACCATCTCTATCTACTTAGAGATACTGCAATTCTTGCAGTTTCGATGGGTAACAAATACTCTCTAAAGAAAAAAATCCTCTCTAATACTTTCTTCTTTACTACTTTACTATTAGCAGCGTGATGTTTGCTGCTCACTAAATATTCCTGGTAAGCTGCCAAGTGCAATTTTCAAGGGTTTTATTTGTAGAAATGTAGGGCTTCAGGTTGAGAGGAGGTGTTGAAGTGTCCAGGGTGTTATTTCCTATCTTAGGGGTTTAAGAGGACTCTGAAGTATTGAGCAGGTAGGACTGCTTGCTCTTGAAGGTTACTTCTGAAAGGGTTGAGCAATGTTTCAAGGCTGTGACAGGTTTGAGTTCTAGTGTGTGACTGAAGAGGGACACTCTGATTGCTATGAAAAGGAAGTTCTTTTTTAATAATGTTGACAGAAATACTAACATATCCCCCTCTGCACTGGTGATGTGGTGTAGAAGCTGTGGGGACGGTCTAGGACACTGGGCTTGTCTCTCACATGGCTCCTTGGAAACTTGCAACGGGAGGTTGTGACTTCGATAGAGAACAGACAGTCCCTCATTGCTGAATTCAGTCATGTTACATGACTCTTTTTCTCTCTTACACCAGGACTTGCATACCTGTGTCTCCATGTTTCCCCTTAGTCATCTGAATTTTCATTTCTTTTGAGCATGCAGGAGGAGGGAGCCTGTCACTACTGCTCTTTATTCAAGTAGATTTTTATAGCATAAACTATTTTCCTAGAGATTTTAGAGCTTAGACATTTTGAGCTCACCTAGTATAGCTCTTGCAAATCAGGAACATTGACTTCAAGGTCTATATTTGGAAAATAAAAATACCAAGAAAAGTTCTCCCTGGTTTTAGATTCTGCTGGAACATCTATTTCCTGAGACAGAACCACCTGAGTGGCCCAAATAGCTGAGCTGCAGGTAGGACCACTGGATATAAAAAGGACAATTGCAAATCATATTTCAGAGCTTAATACTCCCATGAATATACCTTTAACCTGGATAATAATAAGCAATCTATATACATATTATAGAGAATATATAACAGTAATAGCCATGTATAAGTAGTAACATATTGAAATTGTTTTGCTTGGAAGTTTTCATTAGTATGTGGTTAAGCTGCTAATATAATTTAGATTTCAATTTGATTTTAATGAATCAATAATGTAACTTAAATATGTACTTGAAATAATAGCTCACATATTTGGTAAAAAGCAGTGATTGATATTTCACAAATATATTTCCTTTCTTATGAGTTCAAGATAATATACAGATTTTGCAAATTGTCTTTAGTTATGCTAAGTTATATACAAAATATATGGCTTCTTAATTTTCATGCTAAATTACCTAATCTTCTTCATTACTTTCCCTCACCTACATACATACATGCAAAGGCAGTAAAACAATACTAAACTTAGTATAATGTAATGTGGCTTATCCCCAAATTTAAGCAATGTCTTCAGTTAACTCATTTTCTTTTGGATGAATTATAAAGCTTTAAGAATTGTTTCACCTTTCCCCTCTTTCTGTGTTTTTATCGTTTCTTTCTGTGGTGGCATCTGCATGTATAGAGATGTGTGTCTTCTGTGATGAGAAGGAAGAGGGCAGGAGAGAGGAAGCCATTCAATCCAGGCCGGTTCTCAGGATCCTCACTGACTTACACTTAGGTGTGACTGGTCTGTGCTGAAAACCAGACGGTTGACACCTGAAGTTCCACTGCTCTACCCTTTGGCATTCTGCAAGGGTTTTCTTGTAGAATTGCCAGATGTATATCTCAGACTGATTCTAATCCCTGAAAGTATGGCAGGCTGGCCAGGTACCAGGATTAATACTTCTAGAGCTTTAGACCACCTGAGATGTACCTGTGATCCTCTGTGTGTTTGACCCAGATTGTCAGCCATTTAACTCTGCTTCATTTCACTTCGCCTCTTCTGTGGCAAACTCCTTAGTTAAGGCACCCAAGCTGATTAATAAACTCCCTTACCATGTGCTGAGATGTCTTCTGAGTTTTGTCTACTCCATGAAAAGCTCATTAAACTCAGGCCCTCTCTCCACCCAATAAGCTGGACCACTGCTTGTATGATTTGTGAGAGAAGAGTCTATGAGATATGATCCCTTCAGAGTCACCCCCGCGAAAAAGGAGAAATCTCTTTTGCCCTGAGGATCTTTCACATCTACATAGATGTTTCTATTGATTTCTGCTTTCTTCGGGTTACAGTTATAATGTCAGATACAAACATTTTTGTACCAAAAGAGGTAGTGAGCTAACAGAACTTGTTATTCTAGAATTCAAACTCAACAGATTTAGGGAATGAATCTGTCTGGTTCATCACTTTACCACATCAAGACCATATTCAGGGTTTGGTAAGTATTTGTTGAATGAGAGAATGACAAAAGTGTATGATTTGCTAAAACTACTCCTGAATGCCACAGGGCTTTTCTTTTGCAGAGAGGATGGAAGTCACTTGTGCCACAGTGTTCTTTGTTTGAGTGTAGGATGGTGTTCTTCATGGGTTGTTTCACTCAAATCACCTTTAACATGTTGAAGAAGATCCAGCAGCCTTGTTTTGAAAGCATCTCTAACAACAGAAACTGAAAACCGCCCAGACAACAGCATTTGCATTCATCACAGCTTTTTTCATTAGCTGTAGGGACCTAGTATGCTTACGGGTGTTTCTTCAAACTCAGACATGAACAGCCACCAGGTTGATGTCTACAGAATGACTGTGCAAATCGATAGTCTCACAGGACATCAGCAATGCCAATAGAACCGTAACTAGCTGGTCTTTACTGCTCTGCAGCACCTTGACCACTGTCAGTACAATTGCACTGTCATTAGTAGCAGTAACAGAATAATACATGTGCATGGCAAGCCGGAAGAAGAAAAAGGGAATCTGGGAAGCTGTGTGGAAGACTGAAGGACTGCTTTGCAGTTATTAGAGGTTTTAGAGAGGAATCTGAGTCTCCTCAGAGAAGGTGAGAGAAGTAGAAAAGCATTTATGTTTTATGTCTATAACTGTGACTATAATTTAAAAAATTAAGGATGAAGTGGCCTAGGATTCTTGATGTGCATGTATAAGTGTGTGTGTTTGTGTTCAGGAATAATTCGGTGGCATAACCAACACACATCAAAATCTCGGCTCTGGTCCCATTTTTACTTAGGTAAGTCTTGGAAGCCTTTGTAATTACTGTGGCTTTCCAAGATTCTATTTCCTTATTTTAATTGAAGATATCAATACCTATCTTGCTTACCTCACATCCCTGTTGTGAGAATGAAACAGATAGTGCTTACAAAAGTGTGTGATGAATTATACAGTATTGTAAAAATCAAAGAGTTATTGTTTTCCAAATTAATTTGGTGAATAATGTATTGAATAGTTTGCTAAAAAGGAACAAAGACCCAATGAAACTAGCTAAAGAAAAATGAAATGGCATTTTCTGAATATGCAAGTTCACAGATCTCAAAGGCCAGAAGATAATCAAAGCCAGGCCTCATGTGAATAGGAGCTAGAAATGGAAACATTAAGGATTGAAGCTATTCTCTCCCTTCTCTGGGATTATGTGATTTCTCTCAGTGCTTCTGCTTTCGGTGAGTCTATCCCATCTGTCTCTCCCTTAACTGTTTCCCTCTGAGGCTTTTCTCCCTCATAACCTCTCATGCACAATGCTTCATTCTTGCCAGTGCAGTTCTAACTCACTTCATTTCATTTCTTTCTTTTCAGCTCAAGCACACACTTTCCACTGTAACTCTTTCCTCTCTTTTGTTTCAAAGTTTCAAATTTCTGAGACAGGGATCTGATTAACTGCTCAACATAATGAAGGATGACACCTGAAGTGCTGCTGCTTCGCCTTTTGGCATTCTACAAGAGTTTTCTGGTAAGATTGCCAGGATGTATATCTCAGACTGATTCTAACCCCTGAAAGTATGGCAGGCTGACCAAGTACCAGGATTGATGCTGCTGGAGCTATAGACCACCTGAGATGTACACAAATCATGAGTCAGTCAGTCTGTCCATTAGCCTTCTTAAATCAGCAGTTCTCAATGGTCCAATTACCTGGGCCTGCAGGAATGTCGTCAAGTTATCACCTGTCTACTTGTGAGTGGCTATTGGAGGTGCAAGTTTTTTGAGAAGAGGTTAGGGTCGAACAGATCAGAGCAAAAACGGAGCTAGGTCAGCTTCTGAGAGGGAAACAATGGAGTATACACAGGAACACTGTATACTGGGTATAGTGAGTAAAGTTACGGAGGAAAGTACAGGCAGAGAAAAAGAATAATGAAAAAAAGCCTTCACCAACCTGAGAATTTTGACTAGGTCTGCCTCTGAGTACTATCATTTGTGCTGAATAGTTTATTATTTGATGTTTTTCTGATGATAATAGATAATTATACTGATATATGTAAATGAGGCATAAAAATATTCAAACTTTGTATAAATATATAAAGGACTGTTGCACTTTGATGTGGTGGCATATTTGTCCTCCAAATTATTTTCTATTTAAATGAATCTACATTTATTGAGTATTCACATTGATAAGCCTTTGTAAGTTAAAGAACCCACACTTTCTCTGGGTAGAAATTCACACATAAAGGATTAACCACTTACCATGCCACCGAAGTGACATTTGATAAAAAGACTCTGAGAACTTACACGTGATTTTATTTTCTAACAAGCATTTAACATTAAAATTTCTTATTTTTTTCTTCTCTTCTGAAATGTCTTTAAGTTCTTTGTCACTGAGAATTGCAGAGAATTTTATCCTTGTTGCTCTGCACTTCTAAGCTGAGACCAGAACCCACTGATTACTTTTTGGTTGACAAATGACACAAATGTTAGTTATCCATTCTGTCTCTGTATGTCATTGTACAAAACTGCATATGAAATCAATAAACTCGAGGAAAATGCTATAAAACCACAATTCTTTAAGTCAAGGGAAAGTAAATTGCCTGTGCTGCCCAGATAGTTTGGGATTTGTTGCCTGTTTCTACAAGAGAGATTTTCTTTCCAATAACTTCAGGCTCAGGAATTACAGTTAGTAACCATAAGCCTAAAAGTCTGATGCATTAATCTTTATATATGTTCCTTTCCATTGTATCTTACTTTATTTATGGAAATCATTTTGCTAGAGTAATGCCATAGCTATACAACTTGTTTTCATGAGAAATTGAAGTTTATAAAACAGGTAAAAATAAAACTAGTGATGAAATACCATTTGAAAGTACCCTGAAGAAATTGCTATTTATTGGTTTCATAAATGTTTTTCAAATTTTCTCAGAGATTAGAAGTTTAGCTGTATTTATAAATCATCACTTAACACTCCAGTGATTTTTTTTTAAATATAGAATTTTGGATTAACACTTCCTTTGTTCTATTCTAATCTCAGACTCATCTAACGGTTTGTATCTTGTACCATTAATTTGTCATGGAGTAATACCCATGAGACTTCACCACAAAGCAAAACATGTAAATATGATAGGAGAGGTTTTTCAAAACTGTATTTCATCCCCAAATATTTAAAAGAGTCAAAAAAAGAAACAATATTCAATTAAAGTTGTGACTGTAAAAAAGTTGTCCACACAAATGTGAGTTTATTAAAATTTCAAATGCAAAAATTATCAATACAATAGTTTGTTGATTAATTTCTTGGTAGTCTCTAATACATCCCCAGCTGTCATAAATATCTTGTCACTAAGACGTTCATTGTTCCCACCACCTCAACTTTTGGACTCAGCAATGAGATTTTAATTAAAACATGCTGAGTAACTTTCATGAGTAAAGACTCTAATCTGTATTGGCCTGGGACTCAAATCATAAACTTTTTTATCAGATGGCTTATCAATGCTCCTGATAGTCTTTCTTATTATTAAAAATGAAGTATAATATGTTATAACTGATTTTTGTTTAATTTATATTAAAAATATTATCAATTATTTATCAAATTTAAAGATGAATCCACAGTCCTTGAAAGAAATTTATTATTAGATGCTGAAGTCCAGAGACTCTCACCTTTGAGAACAATCCTATTATTTAAATGAGAAAAAGTAGCGATAGCCAAAGTTAAAAATTCTAACAATGTTTAAAATGGAATCAATGACTCAAATTTATTTAGAGCTTACTAAATTCTAAGCATATTGTAAGTTTCCAATAATCATTTCTTTGTTTAATATACATAGTAATTCTATATAAGTAGTATTTTTATCTCCATTTTACAGGTAAGGAAGCAAAAGAACAACAACAACAACAACAACAACAACCACAAACCATTTTACTCAAGGTTATACAGCCAGAAAGGTAGAGACTCAAGGATTTAAAGCCAAATTGTCTGATAATTAAAGCCTGTGCACACTCTTCATACCTTTCTCTAGTTAGGAAAAGGCAGGCTCTAGCAATGGGGTATAAATCCTTTTATTTTGATGTATTTATTGTCTGCATAAGATAAAGTTTAATTTCCTGCTAACACTCTATATTTGATAAACAGAGAGCTCATCTTATTTTCCAGAAGTACCTGAGAACACGTGATCTGCTCTGGGTAGGAGAGAAGGCCTGAATTCAGTCTAGAATATGGTAGCCATTCTACCCCAACTGTGATGGTTAGCGTCTGTTCCTCCTCATATTCTTCTCTGCCCTACTGTATTCCCCAAAACTGCCTTGCCCTCTAGCTTCTTGCTGGATTTGGCAAATGGAAGAAATTAGCTGGAGATCAGAATTCTGAAGGAAAGTGAATCTGGGATATTTACTCAAACCCTTTTCTTCTTGATCAGAGGTACTGTTTTGGCAGTGGCTCCCTTTCTATGACTTTACCTCCCACACATTTCCCTTAAGGACACACCCTTCACTTGCCACTTTAGCCCCATGGACAGTAATTGCTTCATATCATTCCCAGCTCTGAAAAGCATCATTTTATTAAACTCCCTTCCATTTTCCCTTTAAACCTGCATCCTGTTTCTTCATAAAATCCTAATTGATGTATAATCCTTGAGTGCCTATCAGAAAGCTTCTTTCCAGTGAGAGATAATTCGTGTTAGCTCGTATGCTCAGACAGCAAAGAAAGAACAAACGCAAATTCTATCTGTACAGTGCAAAAGGTATCTGGAAAGGAATCAGCAATGTATAAATCACCAGTTCCACCAGTCAAGCATACTTGAATCTGATTGTGGTCAGCAGCCATATCCAAGAGATGTGATCCATGGGATATGAGACTTGACTTTGCAGGGATGAGCTTTCTAAGAGGTGGAATTTCTATTAGAGTAAAAAATATCCATGTTGTTGATTGAAAAGTAATCAATCAAGATAAATTGAGGCATGTTAAAAGTGATTAGATATAATGTCTATGCTAACTGTGCATATTGATATGGGGCTCTATTCACCCCAGGCACAATGGATACAAGAAAACACCTTCATATCACATCTGGGCAACGTGCTCCCAAACTGGAATCAAGTTCTTTTTTTATTAACTCAGGGGTGGATGTGACTGAATCTGCCAAGAACACATTATTCCTGATTAAGATAGGGCAGGAGGAAGCAAGGACTATTTTCGGGAGTGTAGCTGTTTTCAGCGGAATGGAGAGAACGAAGAAGTATTCCTCTGTGGTTGATCCTATACCCAATGGGAATTCACACTTTTAACAATGAGCTTGACGGCAGAATGCCAATGACACAAAACTAAAGAGTGTGCGAATGACATTCAGAGAAAACAAGAATATCTCAAATAACCCCCAAAAAATTCTGCAACCATATAATAGCATTCATTAAGTAAGGTTCAGTGCAATATACTTAACCTGAAGAAAACCAAACTGTACAAATTCAATAAAAAACAAAACCATTGTTCTCAATTAATAAAATAGAGATAGTGATGAGAATTATTCAGAATGTGATTTAAAATTGATATCCAATGTATACAATTACCTGATGAAATTCTTTAATGGCTTTTCAATTAGAATGTTATAAATATGTAGTTTATAAATTATGTAAAGAGCAGAAATATAATATCTTCACTTAAGACGATTGCAAAAAAAATTCTTATTAATCTATTGTTAAAAAAAAAAAATTCCAAAACTTAGTGGTTTAAAACAACCATTTATTGATTCATGATCCTATAAGTTGGTGCTTTGTCATTTGGGTTTTCTTTTTCCCCCTTAACAGTCTCTTACTGTCAAGGAGACTATTTCAGGCTTTTTTGCATGGTTATAAGGTGTTCTTATATGTTAGAAGAGGGTTACAGCAGAATTTGCAAATATCTTGAGGCCTGGACCCAGAAATTACATAGTGTCAATTATACCACATTCTATTAGTCCAAGAAAATCTCAGAGCCAGCTCAGATTAAGAGGAGTGGAAATAGATTGTATTTTGTGATCGAAAAAGTGCTAGTCACATTGCAAGGAAGCATGCATACAGGTAGTAGGAATTATCTATAGCCATCTTTTGCAATTCACTACAGATACATAGATAGGTAGATGTCAAAGATTTATCATTAAAATCATTAATTTATGCATAATTGAATAGGGTTTTTCATTTAATGAAGTATTAATCCTTGAATGATATCCAGTCAAAGGACTGAACTTTTAGGTTTTCTATACAGGTATATCCAAAGATGGGGGACATATTCAAGTTCCTTTTTTCCAAGATATACAAAACTAAAACAAATACCACAGCTATTGCTTTTTTTTTTTTTTTTTTTTTTTTTTTTTTTTTTTTTTTTTTTTTTTTTTTT
>PVKP010016990.1:0-13617 GCA_004027715.1 Plecturocebus donacophilus
TACACATTCTTCTACCTCTCCCATACTTCCTTCTCATTCCTTTGCCGGGTTTTTCTCCTCTACAGTCATTTCAATGATGAGCTCTTTAAAGTCCAGTCATAGTCCCTCTTCTCTTTTCAATCTAATCTCTCAGAGTTCTCATTCAGCCTCTCAGTAAATATGCAGTTGACAATTTCTTCATCCAGCCCAGACCTCTTCCCAGAATTCACCTACATATGAAACTGCTTGCTCAGCATTATCCTTCATTACCCCCAAAGCACCTCAGTCTCTACTCAGAACACAAATCACCTTTCCCTCAAAACTTCGTTCCCTTTCTGTGTTTTCTGTTTTGGTCAATAGCACTACCACCGTCTATCCCGTTGCATAAAGCCAGCCATGTACCTCTCTCTCCTTAACCATTTATCTAATCCATTTCCAAGCCTGTTTAACTCCTGCATCATCTCTTAAATCTCCTCTGCCATCCAAGCCACGATTCTTTGTCACTAAACTCTTATTGTAACCTTCAAACCTATTCCCTTACATCTACCTTAGGCCTATCTCCAGTCCATTGTCCACACTATTGTTTGAGGGATATTTTCAAAACACAAATCTGATCTTGTTTTTTTTTTTCTCTTTTTTAACGCCTTTTTTTCTGCTTTAATGCATTTAAAGTCTAATCATCTCCTATCACTCTTTGACTAAAGCCCCCAAATCCTTAATATGACCTGCCAGGCTCTGTCTTTTTATCACAGCCTACATTTCTAGTCTCATTGTGCTGCATTTCCCACTTGCTCCCTGAAATTCAGCCACAGTGACCCTTCTAACATGCTATGTTCCCTCTTGACCCAGGCAGGGCCTTTGTGGGAGCCTCTGTGAAATGCTTTTTCCTTGGCAGATCTCAGCACAGCATCCCTAGGTCATGGAAAACTCTCCAAACCTCCAATCTATGTCAAGAACATATCTTACAACTTTCTGGAGAATTGGGGCCCTTTTATCTAGGTCATTGCCTGAGTTAATAATCAGGCCTGGAGGTGGTACCTTTGATTAACATTTGCCCCTCTCTATTCAATTGTGAGTGCTATGAGAGTGCAGAGAATGCCTAACTGTGAACACTGTTGCAGCCCAGTGCCTGGCGCAGGGTCTAATACCTAGCAGACATTTGATGAATATTTGGGACTGACTGTTCCTTGAAAATATGAAAGGACTTGCACATGAAGATCTTTGGTCTGATGCCTTTTTATGGAATGTTTCTTTCAGTACTTGTTTTTCAAAGTTTTTTTTTTTAACTTCTGATTTTACGGTTCTTCCTGAACCAATTTTGGTAATTCATATTTTCTCAAAAAATGTCTGATTTAAGACTTAAACATTCATCAGGAAAGAACTATACAAACTATCTTATTATAATGGGGGAAATCACATTTGTGGTTTAATCTCTTCTTGTTTTTCATATGGTATATTTATCCCCCCAGCCCCTTTTAGGCTAATGTGAGTTTGATTATTTCATTGCTTTGATATTTTTTCTCTAAGAACCAGATTCTCGCTTTGTAATTTACAGTTAGAAGGTTATGTAATTTTTTTTTATAGTCTTTCTTTTTTTTTTCAGAGACGGTGTCTCTCTATGTTGCCCAGGCTGGAGTGCAGTGGCTATTCACAAGCGTGATCCTACTACCGATGAGCACGGGAGTTTTGACCTGCTCCGTTTCCGACCTGGGCTGGTTCACCCCTCCTCAGGCAACCTGGTGGTCCCCTGCTCCCGGGAGGTCACCATATTGATGCCGAACTTAGTGAGGACACCCGATCAGCATAGCGCATTACAGCCCAGAACTCCTGGACTCAAGTGATCCTCCCACCTCAGCCTCCCAGGTAGCTGGAACTACAGGCATGCGCCACCGGGCCCAGCTATAGCCTTTCTTAAAACAGCTCTGTTGAGGCACAGTTTGCATACCACAATATTTTCCCAAGTTAAATGTTATAATTTAATGATTTTTAGTATATTTATAAGGTTGTATAACCATCACCACAATCAAGTTTTAGAACATTTTCATAACCCCCACAAAATCCCTTGCTTGTGTTTATTTGTAACCAATCCCTGTTCCTACCCTTAGGTTCAGGCAACTACTAATCTGCTTTCTGTCTCTTGGTTTAATGCCTCATCTGTACATTTCATATACATGAAATCATATAATATCTGATCTTTTGCATCAGGCTTGTTTCATTCAACATAATGTATTTGAGGTCATCCATGTTGTAACATGTATCAATTTATCATTTATTTCTTAATAATATTCCATTGTATGGATAGACTGCTTTTCATGTGTCTGTTTACCAGTAGATTAAGATTCTGTGCTTTCCACTTTTTGGCTGTGTAAATAATGCTGCTGTGAACATCCCTGTGCCAGTCCATGTGGACATATAATTTCATTTCTCTTTATTACCTAGGAATGGAATAGCTGGATAATGTGGTAAATTTACGATTAACCTTTTAAAAAGCCACCAGGTTGTTATTTAACATTCCCCTGAGCAATGTTGAGGTATAATTTACCTACCACAACCCCACCAATACTTGTTACTTTTTCTGTAAAATGTCAGATAGTAAATATTTTAGAATTTGCAAACCACTGTGGTCTCTGTAGCAGTTACTCAATTCTGCCATGATAGTGTAAAAGCAGTCATAGACCATACATTATAAATAAATAGGAGGGCTGTATTGTAATAAAACTTTATTTATAAAAACAAGTGGTTCTGTAATTTGCCAACCTCTTATCTAATTATAGCCATTCTAGTGGTATCTCATTATGGTTTTAATTTGCATTTCTCTAATGACTAATGATGTCAAGCATCTGCATGTGTGCTCATTAGCAATTTATGTATCTTCCTTGGTGAAATGTTTGTTCAAATATTTTACCCATATTTTAATTGAATTGTTTGTCTACTTATCATTGAGTTATGAGAGCCCTTTATATGTTCTAGATACAAGTCCTTGATGAGATGTATGATTTGCAAATGTTTTTTTCCAGTCTGTGATTTTTCTTTTTATTTTCTAAATGATGTCTTCTTAAGAGCAAAGTTTTTTAAAGCAAGGGATTTTGGTGGTGTGATGAAAACGTTCTAAAACTTGATTGTGATGGTGGTTATACAACCCTAGATATACTAAAAAAATAATTAAATTATAACACTTAAGATGGGTAAATATTGTGGTCTGTACACTGTGCCTCAACAAATCTGTTTTAAGTTGATGCAGTTTAATTTATCAGATTTTTCTTTATGTATTAGGCTTTTGGGTTCTGTCTAAGGACTCTGTCTAATCTGTCATGGATGAGCAGCAACTATCTGGGGCTAGTGGCATGGTGGTAAATAGAATTTACCAAGACAGTTGAAGGTAAAGAAAGGCAGATTTATTAGAGAAAGCAGGAAAATACATTGCAAGGAAGCAATGGGCAAGTTTGCAAGAGAGGAGATAACTGCAAGAAGACAAAGGCTTTCTGGGGAATTTATAGGGTGGTGCTTGTGCTGTGTGCTGAAGGGGGTTTTGTGCAGTACTGATGACATCAAGGTTCCAGTGAGCTAACTTGCAATTTTCTATCAGCAGAGGGTCTGGTGATGGTTAGGTACAGGAAGATTGTGTGTTGTTTGCCCAGGAGGGCTATGTGTCCTGGACCATGAAGAAAGGCAAACTTATAGCTTGTCTGCTTTCTGTTTTTGCTTTCCCTTAGTCCCACTAGCCTGATTCCTTTTCCCTAATTGAGACTCCACATTTCCCCCTGACAGAGCAATAGTGACAAATCTTTGGAATGTGGGTGAAGGTCTCATTTTTCAACTGCTTCCTGCTGACCAGGGGCATAGAGTGGGGCCTACCTAGGATATTGGTCTGTTAGGAAGTTATATGGACCTAAATCTCTGAGTTGGGACTTGAACTGGACAGGGTTGCTGTGGGACTATGGGGGAACAGCATTTAGCAGCTTAAAATTTTGTCCTGCTATGTTTAAAGTAGAGTTAATGGAGTTCCCCCAATGGCTGATGCTGTTGCTGCTGTAATATTTTCGTTTGAAACTGTTGTATTCTAGAAGACACAAAATAAGATATTGCATTAACAATGAATGGTGCAAATGAACTCATCTGAGCATTATTACAGGTGGGAGAAGTGGGGTCTGACAGATAAGATTTCTAAATATTAATGGGATAGGGGAAAATTGAGGAAAAGATGTAGATGTATTAGTGAGGATGAGGAGTTGGCTAGTCTTGACCCCTATTCCTATATATTCCATCCCAGTTTCTGAATTGTTTATAGACATAAAATAATCATCATCAATCTTACTGGCATTAACTTTGTCATTTCCCCTCGATAGAGAAAGCCTATGGGGGCCCACAGTGAGCTGATCAGAGTCGCCATATGGCTCCCCTTCCTGTTGTATCTGATTATAGTTGAGGGTGGAACTGCAATGGGCTTGTGTTAAACCCCCTAGGAAAGGGCCAGATCCCTTGCAGTTTCTAACGCAGAGGCTTGCCTTATAGGCCATCTCTGGTGCCTTCCCAATCCACTTTATCACAATGGATGATTGCCATGAGGGATCCATTGGCCTAGGTCCCCCTCTTAAACCTGCATTTTTGGTGTGCATGTAAGTCATGTGGTCAAATCCAGAATGTTCGGCTTGCGTGTTAATGATTTCTTCTATAGATAGTGAGACTGCTAGGAAGGGGTATAATGTCATCCTCAAGTGCCTGCCTGTGTGGGCATATTCAACAGTCAGTATTGTGTGTTATGTTAACAAATAGAGTGGGTGCTTGGGTGCAGCCATTGAGGTAATAGCTAGCTATGATAGAGTAAAAACAGAATCATATTTAAGGAAAATGACAATATATGGTGAACTCAGGGAGATAAGAAAGAAGAAGGCCTGTAAAGAGTATGAGAAAAACAGTTAAACAAATATCTGGTACTTCAGCACATTGATGTTGTGGTGTGGGGTGACATAACATTATTAGGACAAATATAAAGAAGTTTCGGCTGGGTATAGTTTTGGAGGTTCCTCTGCAAATAGCAATTGTGTACTATCTCCCTTATAAAAGCATCAGTATCAAGACGGTGGAGGTGCTTAACAGGCAGTTAGATAATTACTGAGAGCCTGCAGTAGAACTGAATACAAAGGGTTAGCTTTAAGAATAAGATTTAGCCTGGCACTGTGGCTCATGCCTGTAATCCCAACAATTTGGGAGGCTGAGGCTGATGGAGCACTTGCAGCCAGGAGTTTGAGACCAGCCTGGCCAATGTGGTGAAATCCCGTCTCTACTAAAAATACAAAAATTAGCTACGTGTGGTGGCACATGCCTGTAATCCCAGCTACTCAGGAGGCTGAGGCAGGAGAATCGCTTGAACCCAGGAGGCGGATGTTACAGTGAGCTGAGATGGCGCCACTGCACTCCAGCATGGGTGACAGAGGGAGACTCTGTCTGAAAACAAAACAAAAACAGATTTAAAAGAGATTCTGGATTTATTTCCATCAACTTTATGGGAGGTTAAAAAATTCTAGGTTGTTTGGTTTAACAAAACTTCTTTAACCTTTTTTTTTTAACTTTAAAAGAGTTTCTAGTGTTTACATTCTAGTCAGACCATAAATAATGAGTGTTATCTCAGCACCAGCAGCTTAGACAGCAGTTTTAAAACAGGAAGAAAAAAAAAGAGGAAATTAGAGAGCTTTGGAAGATTCTGTTTAACTCTGTAGTGCAGGTTAACTATTTGAGCTCTGAAATTTTGTTTTTTGTAATTTGCCCGTTAGTTTAAAATGTGCCCAAAACAAAGCATAATATTTAAGTAGCTGGAGTTTTAAGGAGAACAGTAAAACTAGCAGCTAGGATGTTAGAAGCTGTTTTTCCCGTTTAAGGTTAGACTCCTGAATTGAACAGAAAAAGAGGAAAAGTAAAGAAACGAATGGAGGAAAAGGTTAAGCATTACAGGACGACTTTTGAGCCTTCAGCCACTGGACAGTGCAGGGCAGCAGCCCTGCCACTCTCGCTTATTTCCCATCAGAGAGAGCCTTAGCATCCTAGGCCTACACAGTGTGGGATGAATTTCTCCTACCTTCGTAAGCCACCAGTTAAGGTGAGCTGTTTCCAGTGGGAGCAGAGAGCCCCTTCAGCTTAAGGCCATCAGATTGGGACTCTGTCCCAGTGCAGGCCCTTTTCAAGTGGCCGAGCTTATGGCAGATGGGGTAAGCTATGTGGGGCTTTTTCCCATTTATCCCATTAGGGCGGTTTGCCTTTTAGAGGCCTAGCCTTTTGTACCTATGGCAGTTACCTGGAGGAACGTTCTTAGGGAAACCTGGAGGGGGCTGGGGGCTTGTCAGGCAGCCACGAGTTGAGACTGCCTTTTGTCCCTTTGTTTTTCTTTCTTTCTAGCCCTGTCCTCCTTATTCTGCTTTTGGCTATAAAAGACTGAAGAGGCTAATTTGAGGATTTTCAGCATAGGGGCCATGCTATATTACACAAGAAAATCAGACATTTCTTTTTGAGAGTCTGAAGGTTAAATTTGCCCCAGTGTTTTAGAATGTAGCCTAGAGGTGAGACTAAAGGAATAGATGGGATTTGTCCCATGATGGGACTGGAAAACATGCTTCTTGGGGCTCATTGAACCGCACTTTCTCTCTGGATATCCTGCCAAGATAAAAAGGGCTCCACTTACGTCTGCTGAGGGACTTGGGTGTACTTTTTGAAGGGGCATCCCACCTATTAGAAAAGACCTCTCGGCTGCTCAGGGGCTTTACGCTGGATGGCCAGTCCAGGCACTCACTCTGGGTGATCAGCCCAGGTATGAGGAAAAAGGGTAAAGGAAGAAAGCCTGGTGCCAGTCCAGGAGAGTGGGTGGAAAAGGGAACAGTCATTGTTCTGAGTCTGTCTGAGATCACCTGATTTAGCAAAGTCCAGAAAGGGATGGTTGGCTGACTCCACAGGGTAATTCAGAGTGAGAAAGAGAGGGTCTGAGTCACCCAAAACATGTGTGAATTTGCTTCTGCTGTCAGTTGCATCACATATAAGGTTTAGGGACTTTTATTTTTGAGATGAAGTCTCTCTCTTGTTCCCCAGGCTGGAGTGCAGTGGTGTGATCTCTGCTCACTGCAACCTCTGCCTCCTGGGTCCAGTGATTCTCCTGCTTCAGCCTCCCAAGTAGCCGGGATTAGAGGCATGTGCCACCATGCCTGGCTAATTTTTGTATTTTTAGTAGAGATGGGGTTTCACCATGTTGGCCAGGCTGGTCTCAAACTTTTGACCTTAGGTGATCCACCTGCCTCGGCCTCCAAAGTGCTGGGATTACAGGCATGACCCACGGCGCCGGGCTGGTTTAGGGACTTTTGGCCAGAAAATATAGGAGAGAGACTTCTTTCCTTCTGGGCAGGGTACTCAGCCCTGTTCACCCTTTGGCCTTCAGACAACACCAGAAAGTGGCCCTGGCCAGTTACTATCAATTGCCAGAGGGCTAGGAGAAGCTGGCTGCTGGGAGATTGTAAAGTGAAAGTAAACTTAGGTCCCTCACCTGAACCTGGTGGTGGGTCAGATGCTTCCACATGGACACCTTTCAGTCCTGCTGGGGCATAGGTCTGGCCAGAGACCTTTAGTTGTCTCTCTGCTCAGACGTTGGCCATCAAGAGTGTCAAGCTGGGAAAGAGAAAAGAGAGAAGGGAGAGGGTTCCCTGTAAGGAGATAGAGTCTCTATATGGGCCACCAAAATGTGGTGAGTGGTGACTATCTGGGGCTGGTGGCATGGTGGTAAAAAGGAATTTACCAAGACAGTTGTAGGTAAAGAAAAGCTGATTTATTAGAGAAAGTAGGAAATCACATTGCAAGGAAGCAACGGGCAAGTTAGCAAGTGAGGAGCTAACTGCAAGGAAACAAAGGCTTGCTGGGGATTTTATAGGATGGCGCTTGTGCTGTGTACTGAAGAGGGCTTTGTGCAGTACTGATAACACCAATGTTGCAGTGAGCTAAATGGCATTTTTCTATCAGCTGAGGGTCTGGTGATAGCTAGGCGCCGGAAAATTGTGAGTTATTTGTGCAGGAGGGCTCCGTGTCCTGGACCATGAAGAAAGGCAGACTTACAGCCTATCTGCTTTCTCTTGTTGCTTTCCCTCAGTCCCACCAGCCTGATTCCTTTTCCCTAATTAGGAATCCACATAATCCAGGGTCACAAGGATTTTCTTCTAAACATTTTGTAATTTCAGTTCTTATATGTAGATCTGTGACTTATTTTGAGCTATTTTTAATGACTAGTGTGAAGTAAGTACCTAAATTTATCTTTTTGCATGTGAACATCTAATTGTCCCACACCATTTGTTGAAAATAATATTCTTTCCCCACTGAATTTTTCTGGCAGCGTTGTTGAAAACAGTTGGCCATAAATGTAGAGTTTATTTTTGAGCTCTCAATTCTGTTTTGATCAGTATGTTGATCCCTGTGCCAGTACACTGTCTTGATTTTTTTTTTCTTTCTAGAGACAGTCTTGCTCTGTTGCCTAGGCTGGAGTGCAGTGGTGTGATCATAGCTCACTACAGCCTTGAAGTCCTGGGCTCAAGTGATCCTCCCACCTCAACCTCCTGAGTAGCTGGTACTACAAGCATGAGCCAATACGTCCAGCCTGTCCTGATCTTTGTAGATTTATAATATGTTTTGAAATTAGGAACTGTAAGTCCTCCAACTTTGTTCTTTTTCAAAATTGTTTTGGCTATTTTAGGTCATTTGTATTTTCATACCAATTTTTGGATCAACTTGTTAATTCCTGTGAAAAAGACAGGAGGGATTTTTCAAGGATTGCACTGAAGCTATAGATCAATTTGGGGAGAACGGTCATCTTAACAAGATTGAGTCTTCCAATCCATAAACATGGATGTCTCCTCATTTATTTAAGTCTTCTTTGTAATTTCTCTCAGCAGTAGTTTTAGTATATAAAAGTTTTAGTGTATAAAAGAAGAGCATTTCTTCTGTTAAATTTATTCCTAAGCGTTTTATTATACTGATACTATTGTGAATGGAATTATTATTATTATTAGAGATGGAGTTTTGCTGTTGCTACCCAGGCTGGAGTGCAATGGTGCGTCTCTGCTCACTGCTGCCTCCGCCTCCCAGGTTCAAGTGATTCTCCTGCTTCAACCTCCCAGGTAGCTGGGACTACAAGCACACACCATCACACTCGGCTAATTTTGTATTTTTAGCAAAGATGGGATTTCTCCATGTGGGTTAGACTGGTCTCGAACTCCCGACCTCAGGTAATCTGCCCACCTCAGCCTCCCAAAGTGCTGGGATTACATGCATGAGCCACCATGCCCGGCTTGGAATTATTTTTTAAATTTCATTTTTGCATTGTTTATTGCTGGTATATAGAAAAATCATTGATTTTTGTGTATTGATCTTGTATCTTGTGACCTTGCTGGAATTACATATAACCTGCTGTTTGTTTATTTAGCTGAGTTGTTTTGCTGTTAGTACTGGTGTTCCTAGTTCACTCAGAAACCCCTCTGCTCTGAGCCTGACAATTTCCAGTGCCGTTTCTACTGTCAGTAATGAACCCACAGTTGTCTGCAGACTGCCTAGCCTTATCTGCAGCCAAGGCAGAGTCAGCCCTTTCTCCTTGTCCTGGTTTTCAGCAGAGTTGAGTTGGAAATGTACAGTCTGGGATGCTTCTCACCGGGGATAGCCTGAGATGCTGGAGGAGTCAGTGGTTGTCATTGGGCAGCAACCCCTCTGGCCCACTTCCATACTTCAGCAGACCCAAGATCTGGGTCCTCTGGTACCTGGGTGTTCTTATCTTGTTCACATCCCTACTCCAGCTCTCTGAGGGTTGGAGGGTTCTGCCTAGTACTGTAAATTTTAAGAATGTACCTTCTTTTGACAGGATCTGTTTCTCTGGGGGAAGATCAGGGCCGGACACTTTTCCTACCTTGTTCCTGACATTTTCTGATGGATTTCCTTAGTGTTCTATTCTGCAGACAGTTCCCCTTGCCTCTCTCTCAGGACTTGAGTCCTTACTGTCCCCCATGTAAGTTGATACCAGCCTGTGGTTGTTGCTCCTCTTCTTTTCTGGGAGCTCCTGTGTTTCAGTCACTGGTAGCTGTGGCTGACACTTGGGGAGCTTTTTGTTTGGGAAGTTAGCAATTGTGTTCCTGAGGTAAATAAGCCAGATGGACAACTGTGGGTTCTCCCCAGGGCTGAGTATTAGCATTGCAAATATGGCTCTTTAGTTCTAGTTAGTAAGGGGATGCCCAGGGAGGGAAGGAATTGTGCCATCCAAAGAAATGTTCTCATTTGTAATTTCTCCATCCAGCAGGAGGTTTCAAAACATAGCATCTGTCTTAGAAAGCTCTTGTGTACTCTAATCATCATATATTATTTTTATAATCATGATGTGAATTTAAATTTTGGTCACAAACTCATATGTGCAAAAAGTATAATTTTCTTCATTCTTAATACCTCATTAATTTCTGACTCTGCATTCTTGTTCTGCATAATGGCAGACAATTCTTTGCCAGTCCAGTTGGACCCCAATCCTTTTGGGTGGTCTCACTGACAAACTTGGACATGGTCATTTCTCCAGATTGACCAGCCTGGGCAACACAGTGAAACCCCATCTCTACTAAAATACAAAAAAGTAGCTGGTCATGGTGGCACTCACCTGTAGTCCCATCTACTTGGGAGGCTGAAGCACAAGAGTTGCTTTAACCCGGGAGGTGGAGGTTGCAGTGAGCCAAGATCACACCACCGCACTCCAGCCTGGGTGACAGAGTGAGACTCCATCTCAAAAAAAAAAAAAAAAAAAAAAGTATATAGGCTGAGTGCAGTGGCTCACATCTGTAATCCCAGCACTCTGGGAGGCTGAGGTAGGAGAATCACTTGAACCTGGCAGGTGGAGGTTGCAGTGAGCCAAGATCGCGAACACTGCACTCCAGCAAGGGTGACAGAGTGAGACTCCATCTCAAACAAACAAACAAACAGAATATAGCACCCCCACCCCCACCACCTCTTGCTTCTACTTTCACCATGTGAGATACCTCACTCCTCCTTTGCCTTCTGCCATGATTGAAAGCTTCCTGAGGCTTTCCCAGGAGTAGAAGCTGCTATGCTTCCTGAACAGACTGCAGACCTATTAGCCAATTAAACCTATTTTCTTTATAAATTACTCAGTCTCAGGTATTTCTTTATAGTAATTCGAGAATAGAATAATACAAATTCCATTTACAATAGTATCAAAAATAATAACATGCTTAGGAATACATTTAACAAAAGAAGTGTAAAACTTGTGCATTGAAAACTAGAGAACATTTTTCAAAGAAACTAAAAAAGACCTAAATAAAAAAATTAGACACCTTGCATGCATGGATTGAAAGACTTAATGTTAAGACGTCAGTGTTCCCAAAATTCATCTATACATCCCACACAGTCCCTATCAAAAGAATTTTTTGTAGACAAGTGGACCCAGTAGAAATACAACAAATGCAATATAGGCAAAATAATGTTGAAAAAAAAAAAGGATATAGTTGGAAAAAATGTTTGAAATTTATGATGTGTGGATCATAAATCCATGGCCAATTCAAGAAGAGGGCCAAGAATCAGACCCATCTATTCCCGTGATATAAAGTTGAACAGAAGCTATACCAAGGGTCAAGTGTCTGTATTTCACAGGACACAGTAACCAGGCGGCTACTTATAAAAAAAAACAAGATTCATTTCGGGCACAACTTTTTTATTTTTATTTTTTCTGTTTTGTTTTTAAATCAGTAAAAGAAACTGGGTCCTAGAAGCTGCAGTGATCTAAACAGCAGCAAATTTGTGCATTCATTTTTTTTTTTTTTGTTTAAATATTTTCAAATTATCACACTGCTGGCAGTCCTCATTTGCATGAAATTCTGCACCATACTGACTTATTGTAGTAAAGTTACCCCCATCCCAGGAAAAAAAAAAACTACTCTGGAAGATAATTTTCACTGAAATATAAACAAACTTCTTTAAGTGGATTGTGACAAGATTATAAATGATATGAAAAATAACATTTCAAAATTTGGCCATTAACTTTAAGAAATGGTTTGCCTATGCAAATTTTTGTAAATTTTAAAAGATAATATATTCTACCCTCATATGGTCCTCAGAACTAAAGCATAATGAACAGGAAGGAAAAGGAAAAGAATGCAACTGGGTGCTAAGGCAGAACATCTTGCCAGAAGTAATTAATGAAGGTAGAGTATAAAATGTAATAGAAAAAAGTTAACAACTATCAAGGATAACACTGTGGTGAGAGCATTGTCCAGCCATCCAGCTATGTGGATCCTTTATTCTGCGTTCCTGTGACGCAGTGATAATTTTTGGCTGGTCTGTGACCTGCCCATCTCCCCAGCAGTGTGTTACCATTTCTTCTCATGGGAGAGGCTTCTGAGCTCTACTTGGTTACTTTTTTTTTTTTTTGAGACAGGGTCTTGCTGTGTCCCCTAGGCTGGAGTACAGTGACCTAATAACAGCTTATCACAGCCTCAAACTCCTGGGCACAAGCAATCCTCCTGCCTCAGACTCCCTGGTAGATGAGACTACAGGTGCATGCCACCAGGCCTGGGTAATTTTTATTTTTGTAGAGATGGGGTCTTGTCGTGTTGCCCAGGCTGGTCTTGAGCTCCTGGCCTAAATTAATCCTTCCACTTTGGCCTCCCAAAGAGCTGGGAATATAGCCATGAGCCACTGTGCCTGGTCACTTTTAATGGTTGTTTAGAATTCCACCAAATATACGAGGATATGCTTAACTACTCCAAACTAATAGTTGGTTTCTACTCTTTGCGCCATAATACATAATGCTGTGATGATTATCCTTTATGTACTTTTAAAAACACGTAATCTTCCTTTTGGGTAAATCATTGAAGTGGGATTGCTGGGGTTAGAAGTGTTCACATTTTATTAAGGACCAAACCACCCTGCAGAAATGTTATTTCAGTGTTTGCACTTAGTAGCCATGAATGAATGTGTATGTTTTTCACATGCCATCTTTGTACAAGTTACTTTTTATTATCTAGCTTACTAAATACATGTAAAACATGATTTAATTTACATACAACCTTTCAGGAATATGTAAAATATGGCTGTATTACTTTTTAAAAAATAGCTCAGCCTAGTACCTTTAATATGTGTTTTATTTTTCCATTTTTTTCTATAACCTAGGTTAAAGTTAAAAACAAGGTCCTCATATGAGTAGTGTACATGAAGGTCAATTGCAGCATTTTTTTAGAGAAGGAGTGAAAGTTTATTAAAAAGCTTTAGAGCAGTAAGGAGAGGAAGGAAAATACACTTGGAAGAGGGCCAGGCAACGTGCTTCACTTGCAGCATTGTTGAATAGCATGGGTATAAGTGGAAGATAGTCTAAAGTTTCATTAGAAGGGGAATAAGTTATGGTATATCCTGTACCATGACATATCAAAAAAAATAGGGAAAAGTTATATATACCAAAGTGCAAGATCTTCAAGCATATAACTGAGTAAGAAGAGCAAGTAGCAAATCAGTGTATGTGGTGTGTTCCCAATTTGGACAAAAAACACAAAAAATAAATGAATAGAAAAAGTTCTTGAAAAGTATACATTACACTTAATATAAGGGAGTAGACTGGGGGTTGAAAGGCAAATATAA
>PVKP010016990.1:13717-47121 GCA_004027715.1 Plecturocebus donacophilus
AAAAAAAAAAAAAAAAAAAGAAAGAAAAAGAAATAATACTTGCTTGTGGTTGAGGCTCACGCCTATAATCCCAGCACTTTGGGAGGCTGAGGTGGGCAGATCACCTGAGGTTGGGAGTTGAGACCAGCCTGAACAACATGGAGAACTCCCGTCTCTACTAAAACTACAAAATTATCCGGGCGTGGTGGCGCATCCCTGTAATGTCAGTTGCTCAGGAGACTGAAGCAGGAGAATTTCTTGAACCCGGAGGCGGAGGTTGTGGTGAGCTGAGATCACACCATTTCACTCCAGCCTGGGCAACAAGAGCGAAACTCCGTCTCAGGAAAAAAAAAAATACTTGCTTGTTACATTAATAGAATATTTGGATATGCTGACAGGTATAAAGAAGAAATTAACAATCACCCATAATTATATAACTCAGAATCATTGTAAACCTTTAATATGTTTCTTAATTTTTCCTATATATGTAGTCTTTACATACAATCATGTGCCATATAATGATGTTTTGATTAGGGTAGGTTTGTGTAAGTACCTTCCATGATGAAATTGCCTAAAGTTGTGTTTCTCAGAAGGTATCCTTGTCGTTAAGCAATACATGACTGTAGTTGGGATCATAAAGTAGATACAATTTTGTACCCTTCATTTTTTCCTTAACAGCACCCTGTAAGTATTCTACTTTAATATTAATCCTAATTCTAATATTGAAAAAATGACAGCTAAAGGAATAAGACCTTGGGGGAAAAATCATGTAGTATTTCAATATGTTAAATAAATAAAGGTTTGGAGAAAAAGAATCTATTTGTCAGGCATTGTGGTTAGTGAAAAGGATTATGGCTTTGAAGGCAGATTGAACTTAGTTCAGAATCCTGGCTTTCACTGCAAGGTCTGACTTTGGTTAAGTCAACTTTTTATTTATAAAGTGAGGGGTAAAATTAATCCCTTACTAAAATGCTAATAAAAGTTATCAAAGAAAACCTAAATAAATGTGAAGTCATACTGTGTTCATTGATTGGAAGACCTAGTATTTTTTTTTTTATTACACTTTAAGTTCTGGGGTACCTGTGCAGATTGTGCAGGTTTGTTACATAGGTATACACGTGCCATGGTGGTTTGCTGCATCCATCCCCCCATCATCTACATTAGGTGTTTCTCCTAATGTTGTCCCTCCCCAATCCCCCCACCCCCTGCTAATGCTCCCCTAGCCCCCCGAGCCCCATGTCAGGCCCTGGTGTGTGACGTTCCCCACTGTGTCCATGTGTTCTTATTGTTCAACACACACTTATGAGTGAGAACATGCAGTGTTTGGTTTTCTGTTCTTGTGTCAGTTTACTGAGAATGATGGTTTCCAGCTTCATCCATGTCCCTGCAAAGGACACGAACTCATCATTTTTCATGGCTGCATAGTATTCCATGGTGTATATGTGCCACATTTTCTTTATCCAGCCTATCATTGATGGGCATTTGGGTTGATTCCAAGTATAGTACTTTTTATGTACTATATTTGTACATGGAAATATATATTAGTGTTTTATCTTTATAAAACTCTTTTGAGGGTTAGACAAAGTTTAATTAAACAATCAGCCCAATCGGGTTCAACTTTGTGTAATAAAAGGTATGAGTTGTTTTTCAGTTGCCTCAGACCCCAGGTTGCAGGTTACATAACCTGGGCATGCCCAAGATAAACCAAGTGTGCAACCCGAGGTGGCAGCCAAGTGCTTGGAACGAGGGATGGGGAGCCCTGGCACTACCCCATGGAAAGATCTAGTCAATCATGCCTCATTACCTTCTGCCTATAAAACCTGCCCCCAGGCCGGGTGTAGCAGCTCACAACTATAATCCCAGCACTTTGGGAGGCCCAGGTAGGGTGATCACTTGAGCCCAGGAGTTCAAGGCTGCAGTGAGCCATGGTTGTACTACTGCACTCCAGTCTGGGTGATAGAATGAGATCCTGTCTAAAAAAAACCCCAAAAACCAAAAACAACCCTGTCCCAGCCCCCAGCTTAAGGAGATACATTTGAGCTTTTCCTCCTGTCTTCTTGCCAGTTGCCTTGCAATAAAGCCTTTTCTTTTCTTGAAAACTGAGGCTGGCCGGGTGCAGTGGCTCATGCCTGTAATCCCAGCACTTTGGGAGGCCGAGGCAGGTGGAGTTCGAGATCAGCCTGGCCAACATGGTGAAACCCTGTCTCTACTAAAAATACAAAAATTAGCTGGGTGTGGTAGCACGCACCTGTAGTCCCAGCTACTTGGGAGGCTGAGGCAGGAGAATCGCTTGCAACTGGAAATGGAGGTTGCAGTGAGCAGACATCACACCACTGCACTCCAGCCTGGGCAAAAGAGTAAAACTCTGTCTCAAAAACAACAAGAACAACAAAAACAAACTGGTGCCATGTTATTGACTTCTGTGTGCATCAGACAGTGGGCTCTTGCTTAGTAACAAAAACAAGTATAAGATAAATCATGCAAAATGCTCAACACAAGGTTATAAGCAATGTTGAGGCAAATTGTAAACAAAAACACAGTATTAATAGATGATTTTCATTTATTGGACATGCTGTGATGTTAATACTGAGTTTCAACTTGATTGGATTGAAGGATGGAAAGTACTGATCCTGGGTATGTCTGTGAAAGTGTTGCCAAAGGAGATTAACATTTGAATCAGGGGGCTGGGAAAGGCAGACCCACTCTCAATCTGGGGCACCATCTAATCAGCTGCCAGTGTAGCCAGAATATAAAGCAGGCAGAAAAATGTGAAAAGGCTAGATTGGCTTAGCCTCCCAGCCTACATCTTTCTCCCATGCTGAATGCTTCCTGCCCTCGAACATCGGACTCCAAGTTCTTCAGCTTTGGGACTCAGACCAGCTTCCTTGCTCCTCAGCTTGCCGATGGCCTATTATGGGACCTTGTGATCGTGTGAGTTAATACTACCTAATAAACTCTCCTTTATATATATATCTATCCTATTATTTCTGTCCCTCTAGAGAACACTGACTAATACACATGCCTTATATGCCTGACATTGCAATAAACACTTTATTTAAGCTGCTACCCAGTTTTCACCACACACCTCTCCCACACTAGATTATTACCATCTTTTTATGAATGTAGGGAGATAAAGTAACTCAAAGTTACTCAGTAAGTGACAACATTCAGATCCAGCTTTGTGCAAAAGCCCATATGGGTTCTATTGCAGTGAGTTACTCTTTCTGCAACTATCACTCTTCCCATTTTACAGATGAGTAAACTTTGGCTCTGAGAGGTTGACTGTTGGCCTAGGTTAGTGAGAGATGGAGCCAGGATGTCAGTTGTAGAGTACTGGCTTTGCGCCTGCCCTGAGATCAGCACAGTCCCTGAAGAATGTTGCAAACCAACTTGCTCCCACTTTGTGTTGGCAGGATATTGCTCCTCAGCTGCCTGGGGAGCATTTTTCTCACGGTTAACTAATGAGAGTATACTTGGATGTACTGGTTCTTAAAGTTATCTGCCATTAGAATGGTTGCTGTTGCTTCATTTCTGTATATATCCCCCCTGGCAATGTGACCAAATGCTAGGGGTTTAGTCCAAGTAGTATTTGATCTATAACCTTCTCTCCTATCCATATGGATTTTTTTATTCTCTTCTCCAGATATATGAAAAGCAAAAGCAGCAAACCTCACCACTCATCACTTAAATGAGAAGAGATCACTGCTTTTAACTAAAAGAGCAATGGAAATTAGCAACAGGAAAATTATTAGTACACACATCAGAGCGGAAAGTCCCTGCTTATGGCAGGTGACTGTCAAGTCATGCCCCATACCCCCTTTCCTTGGCTACACAGTCCTGGATGGCTTGATACCCAGCCCTAGAGAGTAGCCAGTAAAGCACCTTGAGGGTTAGGCTCTGCTAGGAAAGTGACAGTGACTCAGACCCAGAACCTGATGGTTTGGTCAGTTCTCTAATTTCTCCAGACTCATATCTGGCCAATTATTAATGTCAATCTAGGCATATCATACAGTTTCATACAGTTACTTTTTTTAAATACTAGTAAGCTAGGTGGGATGGTAAGGTCAGCTATGGGGTAATCTGATTGGCATGAAAAAGCTCATGTTGATTGCCATTGCAAGCCAGGCTGAGAAATAGTTCAGATTATAGTGTCATCCGAAGAACAGAAGGTATGTAGTGCAAACTGTTTCTTTTTTATTATTCTTGCTCCATCTTTTGCTGAGACCCAAGTATTTTTGTAGCCTGCAATCCAGGGCAGGATGAACCTGTTCATTATGCCAGATGTGAAGCTTGTGAGGTGGATGTGTGTGCCTTGTGAATCATTCCCCCCACATTAACCTGTGTGGGTTGGGAGGCTGGTGCAGGGAGTCTTGGCCAGAGGCAGGTAGATCCAAGGAACAGGCTAAGCAGCTAAGCCCAGAGCAGGCTTAGCCCCCCTCAGCAGGAGAATGAAGTGTGGAGTACCAGAGGAGGATCAGGAAGAGGCCAATCCTGGGAGGCCCAGGGGCTGGGTTGGTGTGGGAATAGAGCGGAGAGAGAAGAGAGCATCTGGTTGGGGTGTGATGTGATGTGTGGGTGGGCTCAGTTTAGAGTGGCCAGGAATGGAGTAGAAATGCCCTTGAGCCCTTGCCTGTTTCTACTCTTTAAGGGTTTTAGTTTGAAAAGAGACCATGAAATGTCTCCTTGCTTTGGAAGGAAAAAAGCCTATAGATGGAATTAAAAGGTAAGTCCTGTCTTCAGGATTAGAGTAGAGTTTGAATAAATAGAGTGTGTTGTAAACTCAGAGATACCTGGATGTAGGTGAGGTGTTGCATTCTTTTCTCTCTCTGACACTGTAGTGCATTGGAAATAACACTGGCTTGGTACTGGCAGAATCAGATTTGAATCCGGTTCCAGCAGTGATTTATCTGAACCCTCTTTGTTCATCCATTAAGTGGGGATAATGAATCCCCTTCTCCTTGGGTTGTTAGGAGGCTTAAACAACATACAGTCTGTAAAGTGTCTAGCACAGCACCTGGCATGAAGGAGGTGCTTAATAATCCTCCCCTTCGCTGGAGGTGTAGCAGCTCCTAGTGAGAGCATGGGGGCTGGCTGCAGAGACCTGTCACTGGTCCGTCAGCCTTCCCAGCTCCAATGCCGCCACGAAGTGAGCCACGTTTGTTCATCATTCCAGAGTGAGTGCTGTGAAGGGAGGAGATGGATCTGTCAACCCCGGGTGCAGTGGGAGGTTCAGAGGAGAAATATGAGATCTACTTTCTGTTTGCAACCTGGTTGGGCACATGATGGATAAGTGTGTGTGTGAACAAGTGGAGTATAACTCAGATTGCACAGCAACGGGTGAAGGAGGAGGAGGGTGAAATCCTGTTAGCTGAGACTCCTGGGAAAGGGTCTGTAGTCCCAGCTACTCAGGAGGCTGAGGCAGAAAAATTGCTTGAACCTGGGAGGCAGAGGTTGCAGTGAGCCGAGATCGTGCCGCTGCATTCCGTCCAGCCTGGGTGACAGAGCGAGACTCTGACTCAAAAAAAAAAACAAACAAAAAACCTTGGTGAACTGAAGGGAAACAACACATTAAGGGTTAGAGTGTTCATTTACTCAATCAGTCGCTCAACCCCTATCCTGTGCCAGGCCTGACTGGAGCACTGAGGGTACAGAAATGAAGCTTCCACAGCCTGGTGTGCAAATGGTGACAATTCATATGAGAGTGGTTTTATAACTATAGATATGAAAGATAACATTGTAATATATGTCTAAATTGTTTTTCAGAAACCTGGACCCCCACCAGACAGATCCACTGGCATGCTGAAATCAGATAAGGGGGAGCTGAGGACTGAACTCGGACCGCTATTCCTTGTTCTACATTTCTTCTTGAGGGGCCTGAGGAGGTCACACCCCCAAGCCAGAGCTAACATTCTTTTCTGCTGACCCCAAAAAATGTAAACGAAGCTTCTCTTCCTTAACTGATTACAAGTTAGGAAATCTTTGAGTCTACCTATGATCTGTAAGCCCCTGCTTCAAGGTATCCAGCCTTTTCAGGCCAAACCAATGCATAACCTCCATCTATTGACTTATAATTTTGCCTGTAACTTCTGCTTTCTTCAAATTTACCCCCTGTCTTTAAAAACCCTTACTTACAAGTCCTTGGAGATGTCAGGTCTTAAGTGCAAGCTGTCTGATTCTCCCTGCTTGGCCTCCTGCAGCAAAAGCCTCATTTTCTTTCACTGCAGTCCCGGTGTCAGTGTTTGGTTTTTATTGCACTAGGAGAGTGGACCCATGTCAGGTTCAGCAACAATCACATTCAACAATCACATTGCATCTAAAAGTGGGGGAGATTGGGCTGTAAAGAAGATAATTGTAGCCGGGCGCGGTGGCTCACGCCTGTAATCCCAGCACTTTGGGAGGCTGAGGCGGGCAGATCACCTGAGGTTAGGAGTTTGAGACCAGTCTGACCAATATGGTGAAACCCCGTCTTTAAAAAAAAAAAAAAAAATAGAAGATAATTGTAGCTTTAAAAAGGAATGGGATTTGGAGAAAATGAATATTTAACACTTAGTATTTGGTATCCATTTATAGATAGAGCTAAGGCCCTTTGTTAGCATTTAGGAAGACTAAATTGAAAATATTCATATAATCACACATTTACTAGTAGTTAGCACTTTTGAATTTTTTGCTCACATGGAGCCATGAGCCGTTAAATTTCAAGACATCCGGTGCCTGAGTTTTCCCTTCTTATGAGAAGCAAACTAGAGCAAGAAAACATGGCCACCTGACCAGGGGTATCATAGTTACAAAGTCATTGGATACAATTTACTGGCTGGAATGTTCCCTTCTGGTAATTAGTTACTCTTGGGAGGTGTTACACCTAAAGGAAACAGTGCTTTCTGGGCCACCTTGGGTTTGCCAAGAACAAGTTGCTAATCCCAACTTGTTTATTCTTACCTTCCTGATAAGGTTGCTGCAGAGAATCTGTCTAAACATCTCAGGATGTCCTTGAGGACCAAAGGAAATCTGAGCTCATACAGATATGTTTGTACCTGGTCATCAACTGTACCCAGAATGAGGATTAACGTCAATTTGGTAAAGTTTCTCTCTTGAAGTGAGATGCCATTGTGGGGTTCAGGTGGGAGATGATCAGATGTATCATTATTTACTGACCAGTTATGATGGACTAATTTCCTCTAATATTGTGGCTAAAGTGATTCACTCAGCATGTAGCACAAAGGAGGCTTGCCCTCTTTGTGGAAAGGAGGAATTTTTGTTGGATTGACCAAATATCTGAGCTCCCTCTGAGTGCTGAGCATTGTATGAGAAAGGGAAAAGTAAGGCCACTCTACCTTGGACCCATTGTACAGATGAAAACTGAGGTTCAGAGGTTAGGGAGCTTGCCAAAGATCAAGTGGTCAATTTATCAGTTTGAGGCCCATGTTCCTTTCATTGTGTTATGCCCTGCACCTGGGTCCACCATCCCAACTGTTTAAATTCTGCCTAGTCTGGATGTGGCTGAACACAGATATAAAGGCTTAGGGTCTTAGGAGTTTGACTCTCAACATGGTGATTCATCTGATTCTTTATGGGAAAGGTGTCACTCTGCTGATGTGCAGAAACTAGAGGACCGAGAAGCTTTAGCTTGGTGAACTGGATAGGGTGTGGTGGCTCATGCCTGTAATTCTAGCACTTTGGGAGGCCGAGGTAGGCGGATCACTTGAGGCCAGGAGCTCAAGACCAGCCTGACCAACATGATAAAACCTCATCTCTACGAAAAATACAAAAATTAGCCGGGCATGGTGGCATGCACCTGTAGTCCCAGCTACTGAGGCAGGAGAATTGCTTGTACCCAGGAGGTGGAGTTTGCCGTGAGCTGAGATCACTCCGCTGCACTCCAGCCTGGGTGACAGAGCAAGACTCTGACTCAAAAAAAAAAAAAAAAAAAAAAAAAAAAAAAAAAAAAAAAAAAAAAAAAAAAAAAAAAAAAAAAAATTGGTGAACTGAAGGGAAACAACACATTAAAGGCAAGAGAGTTTGTTTGTTCAATCAGTTGCTCAACCCCGATCCTGTTCCAGGCCTGACTGGCACTGAGGGTGAAGGTCTCACAGCTGGCGTGGAGAGATGGTGACAATTCGTGTGAGTAGTTTCATAAACAGCAAGACAGATCCCACGTCTCCCTTGCCTAGAACACTCCACTGCCTTCTTGCTGCACCTTCCTCAGATTTGATCTTTCCAGACTGTGTCCTTCAAGTCTTAATTCAGAAGGCACCCCAGTTTCAGAAAAAAATAAACAGCTTTATTGAGATAAAATACATATGCTGGTAGGTTGAATAATGGACCCCAAAGACATCTATGTCCTACTCCCTGGCACCTGTGAGCATGTTACTTTACCCAGAAAAATGGTCTTGGATATGTGGTTAAGGATCTAGAGACAAAGAAATTATCCTGGGTCATTTAGGCAGGCCTGTTGTAATCAGAAGGGATCTTATAAGAGGGAGGCAGGAGGATGAAAATGTGATGTTGGAACTGGAGAAACCAGGGACTTTGAAAGTGCAAGAAGGGGCCATGAGTCACCGAATGCCTGTCAGCATTCAGTAGAGGATTGTTTTATCATTTTTATTAATACCGGTGAGGAGGCTGTTGCAGAAGTCCAAGGGGGAGATGACAGAGAGGGTGAATTAGGCCTGTGGTTGAGGGATGGAGGGCATCTGGTTTCTCAGTGGCTCAAAGCCTGTGATCCTCCCTCTTTGGAGACCACGTTGCTTCCTTCCATGGCGGGAACTTGCTGAAAACCTGCCTGCTGGTGCCTGTGCTGCCTCTAGAGGGCAGTAGAGCCAAGGCTGCGGATGGAACAGCGTGTGTCTGTGCGTTCAGCCTTTATTCCCTGTTCTGAAGCTTAATTGTGTGTTTGCACTGGACTGTTCCCTTTCTCTTTGCTCTGTGTGTACGATGACATTAAAAAAAAAAAAAAGATACAGGGTCTAGCTCTGTTGCCCAGGCTGGAGTGTAGTGGCGCAGTCATAGCTTCCCTTGATCTCGTGGGCTCAAGTGATCCTCCTTCTTTGGCCTCCCAAAGTGTTGTGGTTACAGGCATGAGTCACTGCACCTGACCAGTTGACATTTTTTTTTTTTTTAAGTCACCTCACATAGCAGGGTAACCTCTGAGTTCTTGTTCCATCTTGAGGCCTGGGGTTAGGTATGGCTAAAACCACACAGTTTCAAATAGCTGTGTATATTTCTCCAAAGCACAAGTGGCTGCAGAACATGGAGGCCTCCTCCCTGCAGCTCAGCAAAGCCTACCTAGAATGAACCACAATTGCTCTCCTGCCAGTTCAAAACTTGAGGCTTGTTCCATCTTGCATTCCTCCTCTGCTCCACAGGGAGTATCAGTTCTGCCCAAATCACATGGATTGTGGTAGGTGGGGGTGTGTGCTGAGTGTGATTCCCTGAAGAAAATTCAGATGCTGTTACCAGGCAAAACCCACAGATGTCCACTACAGCTAACACCCTGGAACAGAATAATTCACCCATTAAGCACCTGGCTTGGGACTCCAGTTCCCAGGGATGGAATCTCAGCTCCACCATTTGTAAGTTGTGTGACCATGGCTAGGTCACTTCACTGGTCAGCCTGAGTCTCAGTATCCCATCTGCAAAATGGGAGTGATGGCCCACATTGCCTGCTTGGATCAACATGGAAGCACCTTGCAAAGGGACCAAGCAGGCTCAGGCAGGCAGTGCTGCAGTTTGGTGCGGCCTGAACTATGATGTCTCTGGCGTGTTATCCAACCAATTCCAGGGCAGCTGTCTGCAGAGAGCAGCCGTCTGCAGAGAGCAACTGGGCATAGCAGAAAGAGCCAGGCTGTCCTGGGTTCAAAGCCTGACCCTCCCACTTATGAGCTACACATTCCTCCATGACGATCACCTTTCCTGCCTCCCAGGGTTGTTGGAAGTGTTGAGGGGACATGTAGACAGCCTGGCACGTGTCAGTCTGTGAGTGGTGATAGCTGTGTTCATAGCACAATCGGTACTCCACAGCGTGTCAGGAGTCTAGGTGCGAATCTAACAGGACAGACCCCATGCTCTGTGAACAGAAGCCCATCTTTCTGGTTAAAGGGTGCGTTTGGCCAACGGCCCTGGGAAGGCTTTGTGCAGTCCGACCCTTCCCTCCTTCCATTCAACATAGGGTGGGTACAGCTTCATGGAGGTTCACGTTTCACTTAATTAGCCCCTAGGCTCTATTATCAGCCTGTCTCTCATTCCCACCACAAGGCTGTCAGCAGACAGTTGGAACAGATTCTCATCTGGAGTGTGTTTGCTCTTCTCCCCCATTGCTGGCAGAGATGTGGGATCAGCTCTGCGTTAGGACAAGTTGTAAGTAAACACACATTTGCTCAAATGTGGCCCTCCTCCTATTCTGTTGCCTTATCTTGGATTTGGGCAGCTTCAAATCAGGGAGCCAGAGTGTTTGGAAAAGGCCTAAAAGTCATTTAGTTCAACCTACCTCTTTTACAGAAGAGTAAGTGGAAAATTGGGAGTTACATTGCTTATGTTTATATGAACTACTGAGGATACAGATAGAGTGAAAATCAGGTCTTCTGACTCTTAGTCCAAAACTTTTCCACTATAACACAGTACCTCCATCATTCATTCATTCCTGCAAAAAATTTGTATTGAGCATCTAACTACCTTATGACCAGCTCTTTTGTGGACATTGTGAAAACAGAGATAAATAAGAAACAATCTCTGCCTTTGAAGTGCTTGCAAACTTTCCATCTATTCACCCATCCATCCATCTAATGCATCTGTCTGTCCGTCCATCCACCCATCTCTCCATCTATCCATCTCTCTTCTGTCCAACTCTTCATTCATCTATTCATCTTCATGATTTTGCATTTTTCTTCTGTGCTTTCATCTCTCCATCTTACCATCCATTTGTCCACACATGTATTCATCTTTCCGTCAGGCTATTTATCCACTTACCTGTCTTGTTTCCATCAATCTACTTATTTCTCAATCTATCCATGGATCCATCCATTGTGTCTTCATCCATTTAGAATTTCTTGAGTGTTTATATGGCTTATGTCTCCATGTTTTTGGCTGGTGCTTGGGACTGAGGTAAGTAAGAAGCATTTGTATTCAAGTTTTTGCTTGAATATATACAGCACTTTATTGTCTTTGGTTAAATATCTAGCAGGGGAATGGCTGGATCTTATGGTAAATATTTAATTTCTTAAGAAACTGCTGAACTGTTTTTCAATGAGTTTTTACCCCTTTACATTTCCACCAGTTCCTCTACATCCTTCCCAAATCTATATGGTCATTGTTTGAGATGGAGTCTCACTCTGTCAGTGTAGTGGCACGATCTCAGCTCACTGCAACCTCTGCCTCCTGACTTTAAGTGATTCTTCTGCCTCAGCTTCCTGATTAGCTGGGATTACAGGTGCCAACCACCACACCTGGCTAATTATTTTTTATTTTAGTAGAGACAGGGTTTCAACATGCTGGCCAGGCTGGTTTGAAACTCCTAACCTCAAGTGATCTGCCCTCCTCAGCCTCCCAAAATGCTGGGATTATAGGCATGAGCCACCATACCCGGCCAATAGGTTTGGTTTTAATTTGTTTTTCCCTAATGACAAATGATGGTGAGCATCATTTCTTGTGCTTATTTGCCATCCATATGTCATTTGATGTCTGTACAAAACCTTTCACCCATTTATAAAGTTGAATTGTGCGTCTTCTTATTGAGCTCTAAGAGGTTTTTAAAAGATATTTATATTCTGGATTGTAGTCCTTTATGAGATATATATTTTGAAAATATTTCCCCCCATTTATGGCCTTTTTTGTTCTCTTAATGGTATTTTTTAGAGAGCACATTAATTTTGATGAAGTCTAATTTATTTTTTTCTTTTATATATTTTTATGTGTAATATGATAAACTTGTGCCTTGCACACAGCCACAAAGACTTTTTTCTTGGGGGTGCACGGCTACATATTCAAGCTTACGTACGTTTGAGGTCAGGGCATGGAAAAATACTGAGGCACTGTCTGTGTGTTATTTGTGCATGAGAATGTAACTCCTTGACCCTGAAAACAGGATAAGGAGTGGAGTGTGTGATAAGGAATGCTGAAAACAGCCTCCTGAGAAAGTGGTTTCAGTGCTTTTACAAGGTCATATGCGCCTCACAACCCGACCTCAAAAAGCCATCTAGTGGCTGTTTGTGGTTTAACAAGCCCTTTCAATAAATACTTGGCAGATGAATTCTGGGGTGGCACTCCCTCAGAAGAGGTGCTCCCTGCCCTGCTCAGCTGGAGTTGTCTAAGTATTCATTCTTGGTGTTCACTGCAAGCTATAAGCTTTGCACTTTTGATATGCTTTTGTTCTATAAGTCATTGCTTCAGGATTTATGTTTAAGTCTATGTTAAATTTTAAAGTAATTTCTGTATATGGTACAAGTACAAGGTATGGATCCAAGTTCTTTTTTTTTTTTTTGAGCCAGGGTCTCGATTTGTCTCCCATGCTGCAGTGCAGTGGCACAATCACCACTTGCTGCAGCCTTGACCTCCTGGGCTCAAGGGATCCTCTCACCTCATCTTCCTGAGTAGCTGAGACTACAGGTATACACCACTAGGCCTGGCTAATTAGAAAAATTTTTTTTTGTAAAGGTGGGGGTCTCACTATTTTGCCCAGGCTGGTCTCAAACTCTTGGGCTCAAGCAATCCTTCAACCTGGGCCTCCCAAAGTGCTGGGATTGCTGGCATTGAGGAAGGAGACCTAGGCATCTGGAATCACCTCCCCCTTGACTTCCACACTGCATTTCAATAGAAGAAAAGGCTGGCTGACTGGTGCCTCCTGAATCACCTTCCTGTAAATAGCACACTTGGTATTGGGGAATCTCTCCGGAAGACACGTTTTTACTTAAACAAGATCAACCCCCCACCCCACTCCTCCATCCAGAGACCAGAAACCTTTCACATGTAGTTCCTAAAGCTGTAAATCCAAAACCTTTTCACCCGTAATTTCTAAGGCTGTAAACCTAATATTCTTTCACGTGTAATATCTAGAGTGTAAGCCTATATAAAGGCAGAGCCTGTCTTCGTTAGAAGAGCTGGGCTATTTAGACAAATCATTGCCCGGCTCCCAGCTGTAATAATAAACTCCTTCCTTCCCTGTTCGGTGTTCGAGAGCTCTGTTTCTTGTGGCCGCTCCTGCTACAGCATGAGATACATACCCAGCCTCATTTTTTTTTTTCATTTGGATATCCAGTTGTTTTAGCACAATTTGGTGTAAAGATTGCTTTCTCCACTGAATTACCTTTGCACCTTTCTCAAAATTGATTGTTCGCTTTGATAGCAGTGAGCACACTTAATATCCAGATCTTGGTTTTTAAAACCATTCTTCAGTAAAACAATCTAGAGCTCCTTGAAGTGGTTGATTTTAGGACTGAGGCAGGAAATACACAAGATGAGCCTGGAACATCTTGTAGCACCAGAAAGCAAGGAAGTGCTGAAGAAAGAAAACCCTATTTGATGGGGTTACATGACAGGAGCCAACTGAAAGAGCTCCCAATGGAGCTTATATTGATGAGTTTATACTCATGGATATTTTGGTAAAAGTTTCTTAAGCAGTTGGAAAGAATGTGTATTCTGTTGTGTTGGAGTGGAATATTCTACAAATGTCAGGTTAAGTTGATTGATAATGCTGTTCAAATCTACTATATCCTGCTTATTATCTGGAAGACAATGAAATCTCTGGAAGATTGAGAGAGGAAGATTGAAATCTTGTTATAATTGTGAATGTTTCTATTCCTCTGGGTTGTTCTATTAGATTTGTCTTCATATGTTTGGAAGCTCTGTTATTGGATGTGTTGAAGTCAAATAAAATATAGAGATGAATCTCTAAATTTAAAATGTTTTATTTTGGAAGCAAGAATTGCAATTTGGGGCATACACACAGACCAGGTGGTTTTTGTATGTCTAAAGAACAAAGAGAAGGTTAGAGGTTTTATGAAAAGGAGAAATGTTACATATTGTTTTGCAAGAAAGTACATTGGCACTGGTAGGGTTCTGGGAGCTGGCAAGTTCTGATTGGTGAGTGACGGTGGTAGGTCAAACTACTTTTAGAGTTGCAGAAGGTTGTTTTAATAGCTAATTAGATAAATCGGTTTCAGTTTACAACAGCTAGGCTTTCAGAGAATTACATTCTTGGAGCATTGAAATGTGCCCTGAGTGCTTTTATTTCCCTGGCCTCTTGACTTTGTTTTAGTTGGGTATGACAAGAATAACCCAATTTGTGTGATCAACTTTCACACATGTGTAAATATTTGGGATTGTTACATTCTCTTGATTAATTGACCCCTTTATCATCATCAGATGACCTTATTTATCCCTGGTATTATTTCTTGCTCTAAAGTTTATGTTGTTTGATATTAAAATAGCCACTTTTTTTGGATGAGTGTTAGGATGGTATATCTTTCACCACCATTTAATTTCAATAAGTATATTTGAACTGCATTTATTGTAGGCAATATAAAATTGAGTCTTTTAAAAATTGAATCTGATCATCAATCTCTGCTTTTTAATTAGGATGTTCAGATTATTTATATTTGATGTGATTATTCATATAGTTAGGATTGAGTCTACAACCCTGCAACTTGTTTTCTTTTTGCTCCATCTGTTATTTTTTCCATGTTTTCTCTTTGTCTAACTTCCTTTGGATTAATTGAATATTTTTAATGTTTTCATTTGATCTTCTTTGTTGACTTATTAGCTATAACTATTTCTCTTGTTCTTTTTTTTTTTTTGAGACAGAATCTCACCATGTTGCCCAGGCTGGAGTGCAGTGGCATGATCTCGTTGACTCACTGTAACCTCCGCCTGCCAGGTTCAAGCGATTCTTCTGTCCCAGCCTCCCAAGTAGCTGGGATTACAGGTGTACACCACCACACCAGGCTAATTTTTGTATTTTTAATAGAGACGGGATTTCACCATGTTTCTCAGGCTGATCTTGAACTTCTGACTCCTAGTGCTCCACCTGCCTCGGCCTCCCAAAGTTCTGGGATGACAGGCATGAGTCACCATGCCCAGTTGTGTTAGGGTTTATTATATACCTCTTTAACTCGTTAGTCTATCTGCAAGTGATATTATACTACTTCCTGTATAAGAATTTTACTGTTATATTTCTATTTCTTCCTTCTCAGACTTCATGCTATATTGTCATATATTTTACTTATATACATGATAAACACCATATTGCATTATTATTATTTTTGTTTACATTCATCTATCTTTTGCAAATATTTTTTTTGAGATGGAGTTTCACTCTTGTCACCCAGCCTAGAGTGCGATGGTGCGATCTCGGCTCGTTGCAACCCCTGCCACCTGGGTTCAAGCAATTCTCCTGTCTCAACCTCCCGAGTAGCTGGGATTGCATATTCCCACCATCATACCCAGCTAATTTTTTTTTTTTTTTAAGTGGAGATGGGGGTTCGCCATTTTGGCCGGGCTGGTCTGGATCTCCTGATCTCAGGTGACCCACCCGCCTTGGCCTCCCAAAGTGCTGGGATTACAGGCATGAGCCACCGTGTCCAGTCTCTTTTACTGATATTTATTGAGATGGACTCTCGCTCTGTCATCCAGCTGGAGTGCAGTGGTGTGATCTCAGCTCACTGCAACATCTACCTCCTGGGTTCAAGTGATTCTTCTGCCTCAGCCTCTTGAGTAGCTGGGACTACAGGAGCACATCACCATGCCCAGCTAATTTTTGTATTTTTGGTAGAGATGGAGTTTCACCATGTTGGTCAGGCTGATCTCAAGCTCCTGAACTCGTGATCTGCCCACCTTGGCCTCCCAAAGGGTTGAGATTACAGGCATGAGCCACAGTGCCCAGCCTACAGATTTTTAAATAAAAAAACAGTCATATATTTACCTGTGCAGTTATCACTTCTGTTGTTCTTCATTCCTTTGTATAGATCTGCGTTTTCATATAGGATCATTTTTCTTCTATCTGAAATACTTCTTTTAACATTTCTTTTAGTGCAGGTCTGCTGGTAGTTAATTCTTTCAGCATTTCGTTTTCTGATCATCTGTTTCACTTTGGATTCATTTTATACTGGATTTAGAATTCTACACTGACAGTTTATTTTTCTTTCAGTAATTTAAATGATATTGCTCTCCTATATTATCACTTGCATGGTTTCTGGTGACCAATCTGTTGTCATACATTTCCTTGTTTCTCTGTCTGCCATATCTCTTTTCTCTCTGGTTACTTTTGTGTTTTTATCATTGATTTTGCACTCTTTATTAGGAGGTGGCTTTGTTTAGTAAGGAAACTTCATTAGTTTGCTTGGGTTTGTTGATCTTCCTATATCTGAATTTGTGAGTTTCATAAAAATCTGAAAAATTACTATTTTTCTGTACCCCTTGCTCCCTCTTTCCATTTACACATGTATTAGGCTGTCTGAAGCTGTCACACAGCTCACTGATACTATTTTTGAAAATTATTTTGTTCTGTGTTTTATTTTGGGTAGTATATATTGCTGTGTCTTCAAGTTCACTAATCTTTCTTTCTGCAATGTCTGATTTGCTGTTAATCTCATCCACTGTGTTTTTCATCTTAGTCATTATAGTTTTCATCTTTAGAAGCATGATTTGGGTCTTCAAAAAACATCATTCATTGGAGTTAGAGCTCCTGAAAAAAGGGACAAATAAAAATACCATCTATGTCTCTTCTTAACTTTTTGACCATATGGACTACAGTTATAGTAACTGTTTTTGATGTTCATGTCTGCTAATTCTAACATCTGTGCCATTTCTGGATCAGTTTAAGGTGACTGATTTCCCCCTCGTTATGGGTCTTTTCTTGTTGTTTTGTGTGCTGTTAGTTCAACTGGATGCTAGATTCTGTGGATTTTACCTTGTGTTGCTGGATATTTTATTACTCTTATAAATATTCTTGAGCTTTGTTCTGGGATGTAGTTAAGCTGCTTAGAAGAAGCTTGATCCTTTCAGGTCTTGCTGTCAAGATTTGTTAGGTCAGATCAGAGCAGCACTTTTTTTTTTAGGGCTAATTATTTCCCATCACTGAGGCAAGAGCTTTTTGCTTCTACTACCCAGTGTCCCTGAATTACCAGGTTTCTAGTTCGGCTGGTAGAAACAGGTGCCCTTCTCAGCCCTCTGTGAAGCCAGGTGCTGTTCTCAGTATTCCTTTCTGATCATTCTTTCTCTGCTCTCTGGGGGTTTCCTGACACGCTTGCACTGATCAGTAATCAAACAGACACTCGACAGAAGTCTGGACTTTTCTCCTTTCCTGCTTTCTGTTGCCTGTTACTCTGTCTTGTGAACCCCTGCTGCCTTGGTGTCCCCAGCTCAGGGAGCCTGCCCTCCTCCTCATTTCTTCTCCCTGTGCCTAGGCGCTTGCTCGAGGTGGTGTGTCCAGCAGTCACAGAGCTGCCACAGGGATCATTAACTTTTATTGCCTCACATCCACTGGTCTGAAAACTGTTGTTTGGTATATTTTTTTCTGGATTTTGGTTGTGTCAAGGGGGAGGGTAAATCCATTTCCTTTTATTCCATCTGCTAGAAGCAGAAGTGTCCACTGACTTTTAACATTATTTTTCTTTCAAAACCCACCTTAGAAGGAACCCTTCCTCTGTAACAACTGACAGCTTGACAAAATGTGTTCCCATTGTTCAGTGACTGCTCTGCTTTTCAAAGCAAGCCTGTGAGGTGGATGCCATATCCCAATTTTACAGATAAGGAGACAGAGCTTTAGAGAGGTGAAGGGACTTGTTCAAGGTCACACAGACCCCCATTGTAGTGGGGATGTGGGCTTGATCCTGGCTCTGCCTGTACAGACTGTGTGACCTTGGTAGTTCCTAGCTGTACAGACTGTACAGACTGTGTGACCTGCTGTAGTTCCCAGCAGGGGAAACAGCCATATGGGGTAAGGGTTGATATTACTATTTAATTTTTAATTTTTTTTTGGTGGGGAGTAGATAGGTGGGCTTTGAGATTGATATTTCTAGGGTCACAGCATTACTGAGCTGTGGTGCCTGGAGAGAATCACAGGGATTTCTGTGAGTGGTCCTCTGACTGCACCCCCATTCAGAAGAGAAGGAAGTGCACTTTTTTTTCTTTTTTTTTTTGAGTCTTTTTTTTTTTTTGGTGAGGGGGAGTCTCTCTTTGTTGCCCAGGCTGGAGTACAGTGGTGCGATCTCGGCTCACTGCAGCCTCTGCCTCCTGAGTTCAAGTGATTCTCATGCCTCAGCCTCCTAAGTAGCTGGTATTAGAGGTATGTGCCACCATGCCTGGCTAAATTTTTGGTAAAGATGAGGTTTCACCATGTTGACTAGGCTGGTCTTGAACTCCTTACCTCAAGTGATCCACCCACCTTGGCCTCCCAAAGTGCTGGGAATATAGGCATGAGCCACAGTGCCTGGTCAGAGAGTGTGTCTTCTATCTAATGCATCTGCCAGGGAATCAGTCTTCTTGCCAGAGCTGTGGAGTTGGGAATTTGAAACCCCTGAAATCTTGCAGATAGTAGGGAGTTACTGGCGCCCAGTGGTAGAGTGGGTGGGGTGAGAGGAGGGAGGAGCACCAGAAGGTTAGAGGGTAGACTTGTGGAAGCGGTGGGCATGCTGAGGTGGGGCTACACCAGCGCTCCATCCCTCTCCACCCATCTCCTGGTTTGTGTGATTATCTCTGCTCCTCCCACTTCTGGGTGAAAAAGATGGGGAAATAAATTCACGAAGCCGTGAGTAGGTGAGGTGTTAGGGAGACAGCTTGCCAGGGTGGGCAGCACAGATGACTGGCGGGTGGGGAGGGAGGTGGTGGGAGCGGTGGGGAGGAAAGTGGTGGGAGGTGAATGTGTGGATCCTCAGATCTCTGAGAAACAGGGTGGAGGGGGTAGCCTGGTGTGCAGAGTTGTACATGCGGGCACTGGTGGTTGATACCTGGGCACAGGTGTTTCCTGGGAAGAAGGTGATGTGGTCTTTTCCTGGCCATGGGGGAGGCTTTGAAATGTTCTGGGAGAATTTCTTTTATAGTAAGATTCTTTTTAGACTGGGTTTTTTAAAATGTGGAATGGAACAGAATAGTGCCATTTATTAAGTGCCTACTGCATGCTCAGAATCATTTCACATGCATCAACCTGTTTCATTCTCACAATTCTCACATAAGGTAGTTACTATTAATTCCATTTCATCAGTGCAGAATTTGAGGCTCAAATCATGGAGGTGGCTCACTCAAGCACCCTGTGCTTTGTGGGGTGTGTGTGTGTGTGTGTGTGTGTGTGTGTGTGTGTGTGTGTGTGTGTGATGGACTCACACTGTTACCAAGGCTGGAGTGTAGCGGTGCAATCATAGCTCATAGCTCACTGTAGCCTCAACCTCCCTAGCTCAAGCAATCCTCCCACCTCAGCCTCCAAAAATGCTAGGATTACAGATATGAGCCACCAGCCTGATTTGTTGTTGTTATTGTTGTTGTTTTGAGACAGGGTCTTGCTCTTTGCCCAGGCTGGAGTGCAGTGATGCAATCTTGTCTCACTTAGTCTCCTCGGCTGAAGCCATCCTCCCACCTCAGCCTCCTGAGTAGCTGGAATTATAGGTGTGCACTAACCATGCCCAGCTAATTTTTTGTATTTTTTGTAGAGATGGAGTTTCACCAAATATCCCAGGCTGGTCAAGTCATCCATCCACCTTGGCCTCCCAAAGTGCTAGAATTACAGGCATGAGCTTACTTTTTTTTAATGCAAGATGTTCATAGGGTGCTGGAGCCTGTTTAGACAGAATTCATGGGAGTGGCTTGACCTCAGCTTAGCAGATTTGGAGAGGAATGAGAGAAGATAATAGGATATTTAAGATTGTGTCAAACACAGTGTTAGGTTCCTATATACATTCTGCATGGTAAATACCACTGAGTGAACTGATATCATTTTGACTACTACAATAGTTAACTCCTCTTCCTGTGGGAAGCTAGAGCTTCTGTTAGTATTTGTATGTAAACTGTCCCAATTTTTTTTTTTTTTTGAGATGGAGTCCCACTGTGTTGCCCAGGCTGGAGTGCAGTGGCTTGATCTCAGCTCATTGCAGCCTCCACCTCCCAGGTTCAAGTGATTCTCCTGTGTCAGGATCCGGAATAGCTGGGATCACAGGTGTGCACCACCAAGCCTGGCTAATTTTTGTATTTTTAGTAGAGATGGGCTTTTGCCATGTTGGCCAGGCTAGTCTTGAACTCCTGACCTCAGGTGATCCACCCGCCTCAGCCTCCCAAAGTGCTGGGATTACAGGTGTGAGCCACCGAGGTCGACCCAGTTGTCCCAATTTTTAAATGTTGGTATCTAATTGAAAAAAAAAATCATGTGGGCCAAATAGTGCAGTTTTTGACCCCAGTTCTTCACATGTAGTTCTTGACTGCAGGTGAAAGGAGTTTTGGGCAGTAGAACTCCTGCAGTGCCAGGCTCTGTGCTAGGGTGACTGGGGACAAAGGCAAGTCAGCCAGGACTTCCTGGGAGGCTTTGATCCAGGGGTGAGAGCAGCCTTCTACACAGGAAAGGGGCACTGTGATAGGATTTGGTGTAATGAGATTTGACCCACATTATCCTTGAGCTTCTTAGTAGTCATGGATCTGCAGAATGCTTTTTGTAGCTGAAATGGAAAAAGTAAAACAATTTGCAACAGGCTTTTTCCCCCCTAGGGCTTTTGTGTTTCCTGAGGGCTTTCCCTATCTCATTTGAGTTATTCCATTAAAAGAGCAGTTATCCCATTTTTCTGGGGGTAGGGGTAGGGGATGACTAAGGCTCACGGGAAATAAATGTCTGAGTGTCACACAGGCTGGTATGAGGGAGAGGCCAGACTGCGACCCAGCTCTCCTGAGTCTGTTTCCCAGCTTGCCACAGATAGGAAAGGGGAAATGAGTCAGGCTCCAGAGTAGTTGGGATCACAGGTACATACCACCAAGCCTTGCTAATTTTTGTAATTTTTAGTAGAGATGGGGTTTTGCCATGTTGGCCAGGCTCGTCTTGAACTCCTGACCTCAGGTGATCCACTCACCTCGGTACCTGCCTCGGCCTCCCAAAGTGCTGGGATTACAGGCATGAACCACCGTGCTCAGAGAGTTGAGATGACTCATCCAAAGACATACATCTAGAAAGCTCAAGAAAGATACCAAAGAGTGTCCATGTACTTCTTTAGGTAATCTGAAAAATGTTTTACATTTGTACTTTTGTCTGTTTCTCAGGGTAAAAGTCCTAAAACTTTTGACAGATTCTCAAAGGGGTCAGTCATTCTCAGAGTTAAGAGCTACTAATTGAAGCTGAGGCCTTTTTGACTCTGAAGCCTGTCCTCCGGGGTGTCTTCCACCAGATCCTGGTTAAGAGGACATTCTTTAAAGTTAAACCCACATAAGCTCTGGATCTGCATCCTGAAGAAAGTACACTCATGGTAAATGGTCTGGCTTTCTATTGCTATGTAGCAAATCATCCTAAAATTTAGGGGCATATCACAACCACAATCAATGTGTAGTCTTATGATTTTTCTGTGAGGAATTTTGGAAGGGCTTGGCTGGGTGATTGGCTTGGATTTCTCTCATGCTTTTATTCATACAGTGGCCAGGCTGGAACGGTGATGGACAGTCCCGCTGGGAGCTGGCTGAGCCTGTCTACCTCTTCTTGTCAGCTCAGGGCCTCACTCTGTGGTTGGTCTGCATGAGCAGTGAGGGATTCTTAATAGTATGACTGCTCAAGA
Organism: Plecturocebus donacophilus; assembly: GCA_004027715.1. Classification (NCBI taxonomy): domain Eukaryota; kingdom Metazoa; phylum Chordata; class Mammalia; order Primates; family Pitheciidae; genus Plecturocebus; species Plecturocebus donacophilus. The sequence goes on from PVKP010016990.1 coordinate 35,419, forward strand.
CCACTGGACTGTCCACAAGCCACTCTGGGCTATAGTAGGAGTGTCCAGCCAGCAGGGTGGAAGCTGCATCACCTTTTCTGACCACAGCCACTGTAGTCACAAGGTCTCTCAGGATTCACAGGGAGGGAACAGAGACCCCCACCCCTCAATAGGAAACATGTCCAAGACACATTGTAAGAAGAGCCTAAGAGTTGGGCATGGTGGCTCATGCCTGTAATCCCAGCACTTTGGGAGGCTGAGGCAAGAGGATCACTTGAGTCCAGGAGTTTGAGACCAGCCTGGCCAACATAGCAAGACCCCATCTCTACATAAAATGAAAAAATTAATCAGGTGTGCTGGCATACACCTGTGGTCCCAGCTATGTGGGAGGTTGGGGTGGGAGGACTATTTGAACCTGAGAGGGTGAGGCTGTAGTGAGCTATGATTGTGCCACTGCACTCCAGCCTAGGCAACAGAGAGAGACAAGAAAAAATATATAAGAACATAAGGGATGGGAGGTGACGTGACTGTGTTTGGAAAGCACAGAATGCCACAGCATGAAAGAGCAAGGGGAAGCAAGGTGGCCAGTGTGGCTCGAGTGGAGTGGGAGGAGTGGAAGGGGGTGAGCTCAGAGAGGCTGTGTGTGGCTCTGTCAAATTTAGGCTAGTAAACAAAGGTGTGAGCTTTTCATTTCATACTAAATGAAATGGGAAGCTAATGACAGGCTTTAAGAAGGGGTGTGATGTGATCTTACATGTGGGGTATGTGTGTCTGTGTGTGTGTGTGTGTGTGTGTGTGTGTGTGTGTGTGTGTGTGTGTGTTTGTTTTGAGATGGAGTCTTGCTTGCTCTGTCACCAGGCTGGAGTTCAGTAGCGTGATCTTGGTTCACTGCAACCTCTGTCTCCTGGGTTCAAGCGATTCTCCTGCCTCAGCCTCCCGAGTAGCTGGGACTACAGGTGCCTGCCCCCATGTCCAGTTAATTTTTGTATTTTTAGTAGAGATGGGGTTTCACCATGTTGGCCAGGATGGTCTTGATCTCTTGACCTCGTGATCTGCCCGCCTTGGTCTCCCAAAGTGCCAAGATTACAGACGTGAGCCACCACACCTGGCTCAATCTTACATGTGTTTTAATAAACTTACTGGGGCTGCTGTGTTTGGAGAGAAGGATTGAAGGGGGGCAAGAATGGAAGCAGGGAGACCAGTAAGGAGGCCACTGCAGTCATGCTGGCCAGAGGTGATGGTGATGTGGACCAGTAGTGGGGCTGTGGGATGGCGAGTAGACGACTGCAGATATATTTTAGAGGTAGAATTATCAGAGTTTGCTGATGGAATTGGTGGAGGATGGGAAGGTTGAGGGAAAGTCATCTGAAGAATGATAACTTGCAGGACTGTGGCTTGAGTACCTAGGTTGATGGTGGTGCCATCAACCTGATGTGGGAATAGGGTATGTGTGTGTGTGTGTGTGTGTGTGTGTGTGTGTGAATTAGGAGTTCAGTTTGGGAATGTTAAGAGACTGGATTGCTGAGTAGGCCATTGCATAAATGACAATGAGGGTAAGCGGTCTGAACTGAAGATGCACACTAGGAGTGTCTTCTCCTAGTTTTTCCTGAAGGCTTTGAAGTTGGGCATATGCCTCTGATTTTCTTACAGTAGCAGATCTCTGGGGTGGTGGGAAGCTGGCAGCAGATTGGATAGGATGAGATCAAGGGAGACTCATTTTGGGGAGCTTGGTGGCTTCATGGTGAGTTCTAAGTGGTCCAAGTGAGATTCCTGTCTCAATACATGGCCCTGCTATTTTACATTCTCACCAGCAAGATATGAGGTTTCCATTTCTCCAGGTATTCACCAGTACTTGTTCTTGTTTGTGTTTTTGATTATAGCCATACTTGTGAGTGTGAAGTGGTATCTCATTGTCTTTTAAATTTGCATTTCCATATTAACTAATGATGTTGAGCATCTTCTCATGTACCTACTAACCATTTATATATCTTCTCCAATAAAATTTCTACTCAAATATTGCCCCCATTTTAAAATTATTGAGTTTCAAGAGTTCTTTATATATTTTGCATAAGATTTCTTTGCCAGATATACAATTTCCATACATTTACTCCTAGTCTGTATCTTGTCTTTTCATTCACTTAACAATGTCTTTTACATTTTTTAATGAGTCTGGGTGCAGTGGCTCACACCTGTAATCCCGGAACTTTGGAAGGCCTATGTGGGCGGATCATTTGAGGTCAGGAGTTCAAGACCAGCCTGGCCAACATAGTGAAGTCCCTTCTCTACTAAAAATACAAAAATTAGCTGGGCATGGTAGTGCACACCTGTAATTCCAGCTACTCGGGCGGCTGAGGCAGGAGAATCACTTGAGCCCAGGAGGTGGAGGTTGCAGTAAGCCAGGATCGTGCCACTGCACTCCAGCCTGGGCGACAGAGTGAGACTTTCTCAAAGTAAATAAAGAAATATGTAACAAATCTCAGCTGTGTTAGGCTGAGAAAGAAACTTTTAATGAAGCTCAGTGTCTTATGTATTGTTCTTTGGTGTCATGCCTAAATTGTATGTCATAAAGAATTTCTCATATTTTTTTCCGAAATTTTATAGTTTTATTCTATACTTAGATCTATGATCCATTTTGAGTTAATTTTTGTATAAGTTTACATTGAAGATCATTTTTGTTTGTTACAATACTGGTTGTTAAAAGCAATGTACTGAATTGCTTTTTCACTGTTTGTGCAAAAATAGCCATGTTTTTATGAACTTATTTCTGAGCTTTCTAGTCTGTTCCATTAATCTATTTTTTGATCCCTTTACCAATACCACAGTATGTTAATTATCATAACTTTATAGTAAGTCTTAAAATCAGGTAGTATAAGTCCTACATGTTTGTTTCTCTTTACAAAACGTATTTTAGGTCCTTTGTCTTTCTATGTAAATTATTTCAGCTACCTAGTTTCTTTTCCTCTCTGTATAAATTTTAGATTCTGTTGGTCTGTAGCTACAGAATACTCTGCCAGGATTTTGATTGGAATAATCTATAGAATTATTTCTATAGATTGATTTCGGAACAAATTGATATGTTTACTATGTTGAGACTTCTGTTCCATGAACATCATATGTATTTCCAGTTTTGTGAGTCCTTTAATTTTTTTCTGTTAGCATTTCAGGGTTTTCAATATTCAAATCTTGCTCATATTTTATTAGATTTATGCCAAAATGTATGTGTGTGTTTTTTAATATTTCAGTTTCCTGGATTTCCATTGCTAATTTGTAGAATTACAGTGGACTCTTATGTGTTCACTTTGCGTCTGCTGCCTTACATAAACTCATTTATTAGTGCTGGGAGTATTTTTGGATGTTTCTAGGGATTTTCTTCCATACACAATCATGTCCTTTGTGAATAGGGATAGTTTTATGTCCTTCCAATTTATATGCACTTCATTTTTTTTTTCATTCCCTGTTACATTGACTAGGGCTTCCAGTAAAATGTTTTATAGTAGTAGTGGGAGTAGACGTCTTTACCTTATTCCTGGTCTTAGGAGAAGCACATTCATCTTTCACCATTTAATTTCTTGGAGTGGTGGCTCATGCCTGTAATCCCAGCACTTTGGCACTTTGGGAGGCCAAGGAGGGTGGATCACTTGAGGCCAGGAGTTCTAGACTAGCTTGGTCAACATGGTGAAACTCCTTTTCTACTATAAAAAAATGCAAAAATTAGCTGGACATGGTGACACTTTCCTGTAATCCCAGCTACTTGGAGGCTGAGCTACAAGAATTGCTCGAACCCGGGAGGAGGAGATTGCAGTAAGCTGGGATCACGCCACCGCACTCCAGCCTGGGCGACAGAACAACACTCTCTCTCTCTCAAAAAAAAAAAAGCTAGTCTGGGCAATGTGACAAAACCCCATCTCTACCAAAAATACAAAAATATTGGCCTGGTATGTTGGTACATGCCTGTGATTCCAGCTACTCGAGGAGCTACGGGGAGGATCACTAGAGCCCAGGAAGTCGAGGTTGCCGTGAGCCATGATCATGCCACTGCACTCCAACCTGGGTGATAGAGTGAGACATTGTCTGAAAAAAAAAAAAAGAAAGGAAAAAAAGAATAAAAGAGGCTGGGTGCAATGGCTCACGCCTATAATCCCAGCACTTTGGGAGGCCAAGGTGGGCAGATCACGAGGTCAGGAAATCAAGACCATCCAGGCCAACATGGTGAAACCCTGTCTCTACTAAAAATACGATAAAATTAGCTGGGCATGTTGGCACATGCCTGTAATCTCAGCTACTGGGGAGTCCAAGGCAGGAGAATCGCTTGAACCCAGGAGGCAGAGGTTTCAGTAAGCTGAGATCACCCTACTGCACTCTGGCCTGATGATAGAGCGAGACTCTGTCTCAAAAAAAAAAAAAAAAAAAAAAAAAAGAAAGAAAAATAGAAAAGAAGAGAATGTGTTAGCTACAGCTTTTAAAAATTTTTTTTTAAAATAAGTACGCTTTATCAGTTGGGGCTAAATTATTCATATTTTGCCAAAAGTTTGTACTATATTTGATGATGAATTTTGTCAAATGATTTTTCTATATCACTTGATATGATCATATTTTTTTCATTAGGTTGTTATATGGTGGATTATACTCATTAATTTTGAAATATTGAACCTGTCTTGTGTTATAGGGATAAACTTTATGTGATGTTGCACTTTTATACATTGCTGGGTTTAGTTTGCTAGTATTTTCTTAAGGATGTTCCCACCTTTGCTCATGAGGGATGTTGATCTATAGTGGGTTTTTAAAACTCTTTTATTATTGAGTTTTGAGGGTTCTTTATATGTTCTGTATACATTTCCTCTGTCAGATATGTGGTTTGCAAATATTTTCTAACAGTCTGTGAATTATGGTTTTATTCTCTTTTTTGTTATTTAAAAAATTGGCAAATAATAATTGTATATATTCATAGTGTGCACAATGATGCTTCGATATATATAATGTATAATGATCAGATCAGGGTAATTAGCATATCTATCATCTTAAACATTTATCATATTTTTGTGTTGGGAATATTCAGTATACTTCTAGCTATTTAAAACCATGTATTATTAACTATAGTCATACTATAGTGGTATAGAACACTGGAACTTATTCAATCTACATATTCATTCTTTTAACAGTATCTTTTGATGAGCAGAAGTAATTAATTTTGATGAATTCCAGCTTGTTAAATTTTCATAATTTTATGGATCATGCTTTTGGTATCATATCTATAAAATCTTTGCCAAACCCAAGGTCACAAAGATTTTATCCTATTTTTTTTTCCAAGAACTATTCTTTTTAAGAGAATAGAAGTTTGTTTGCATGTTAAGTAGCTCAATTTGTAAATGTTTTAAAACAACACATGTCTGTTTTGTTCCTAAACATGTCTAGGAAAGGGCCATGGGTTATCAGTTTTAATGTATGTTTATATTATAATAAAAATCACTGATATTCAGCTATGTTTGACCTATAGAAACAGCAAGTTTTTAAACTGTAGACAATCAACTTAGTCACATGTCTTTGGCTCCGTACAGATACTAACCTTCATCTGTTTTTTTGGTCTAGTAAAGTCCTATGAATTAGATAAACCATCTTTAACTCATGCCTAATTAGGGAAGCATATTTCCCAGGGACATACAACAGATTTAGGTATATGACTATAAAGTGCAAAGGTCACCTGGTATGCTCATCTCCAAAGCAGAGGTCTCCACAAACATTTTACTTGAATTTTATATTTTAAATAACATTCAAGTAAGCATCATAATTAATGCAGTGTGAATCCTCAGATACGTTGCAAGCTAAATATTAACATTTTAGAGATGGCTAGCACAGTTTCTTATGCTTCTAACTAGGTTGGGTAGACTCTTGATGCTAAAATTTCTCCTCTATCTCTGTGTGATTAAAGAGGATCCTGAAATTGCAAAGCAAGCTTTTAAGTACTGCTAGCCTTGCCAACTGCTATTCTTTGTGACTTGGAATTTTCATAATATTTGCAACAGCAACAACAAAAGATGGAACTAAGTTCAGTACTGAATTTGAGACATGACTGCATCTGTCATCCATAATATCTAGTTTCTTATTCTTTTAGATTTGTTAAAGCAATCTCATTATTCTCAATAATTGACCTCATAAGTAAGTGGTATAGAGTAAGTAAATAGTGTCATTTTCATTTTCTAGCAGAGGAAGATTACATTTCCCAGACTATCTTGCATTTGAATGGAAGTCTGTGCCTGGGTGCTGAGGACCCCTGGGATGTGGATGGAAGTGGTGTATGCTCTTTTGGGGAAATTCCAGGGCTTTATTTTTCCTAAAGCCTAGCTCTACCCTGTGTTACCTCCATCTCCCTTGATTAATAAGTTTGGGTAATGATTTTTGGTCATTTTCTCTTCAAACTGTAGCCAGAAGCAATATTAGAAGATCAAGTCATTGGATATATGAAAGAACATTAACATTCAGAGGAAAATTTTTCAGCCATAGGCAAATCTCCAGCAGCCAGTAGAAGCAAGACATTACAAAGTCCAAATACTCACAGTAGTGACAAAATCAGTTTAGTGAAAAAAAACAGTAGTAATAGTGATGAAAACAGTTGTCATTTACAAACAATCCAGTTTTTTTTGTTTGTTTTTGACATGGAGTCTCATTCTGTCGCCCAGGCTGGTGATCGTGCAGTGGTACGATCTGGGCTCACTGAAACCTCCTCCTCCCAGGTTCATGCGATTCTCCTGCCTCAGCCTCCCAAGTAGCCAGGACTACAGGAACGCACCACCGTGCCTGGCTAATTTTTGTATTTTCAGTAGAGACAGGGTTTCACCATATTGGCCAGGCTAGTCTCAAACTGCTGACCTCAGGTGATCCACCTGTCTTGGCTTCCCAAAATGCTGGGGTTACAGGTGTGAGCCACCGTGCCCAGCCAGTAGAAACAGAATCCAGATTTTGAAAAGAAATTAGGGCTGAGACGAGACAGATTCCAGTCCTGTGAGATTTGTATTATGAGATAGGGAACTGGGGCAAGGTCTCAAACTCAGGAGATAAGCATCTCAGTCACTTCCATTGGGCTGCAAGGTGGGTGCTTGGAGACAAGAAATTTACCTAAAACTCAGTGATTAGAACAAAAGTTGCTTTAGTTGGCCCACAATCTAGGTTATGGGCAATCTGAAGAGACTGGGGTGCAGCCGGGATGAGCCATAGTGCCCCTAAAGGATTACTGGATTAAAGAAATTTCCAATTTCCAAAATTTGGAAATTCACTCTCTTTATAACTGAAATCTTCAGATGCTCTTGGACGTAAAGGGTGAAAACAAAGATGCTGCCTGTTCTCATATGCCTGATTATAGGATCTCCCCAGAGCGGGCTGAAGTGAAAGAAGCTCTTGCTGGAAAACCTGGTGGAGGAGATAGGAGATGCCACCCTTAGGGGAATGTGAAGTGTGCAGGTGTGAAGCGTGCAGCCGTCAGAAATGTTAGGACACAGGAGGCCAACCAGGGGTGCCAGCTAGAGATGAGCTGTCTGGAATGGTGTTCAGTCATATGGAAATCACACCAGATTGGGACTTAAGGTGAAGTCCGGCAGTGGTAGGATAGAATACTTAAAAAGTGAAGGATACCAGGTGAATGAATCAGGGATCCAAGAGGTGGGTCACATTTGGTAAGAGATTGATGTCATGAGACAATGTGGGGTCAGGGGAAGCCACCCTTTTTCTTTACTCTGTGTTGACACAAAAGACAAGAATGAAAGGCTAGGAATCAGTTCTCATCATCCTTTCTCTGGGTTAGAGCAGTCATTCATTATTCATGAATAATATGTCTTTTTCATTGAATTCATGGATCCCTGTGTTCTTTCCTGGCATTCAGTTAAAATATATAAAAATATTTTCTGTTCATTCTTGTCTGAAAATTTCAAATGAAGGGCCTTTGATATGTGATCCTCAGTCATCTTTCAGTCAGTCATCCTCTGCTTAATAAGGGTGCGGATTCTCGAAACTTGAAATGCAATTTGCTCCAGCAAGTAGGATTCTAGTCTCCAAGGTCAGAGTGCGTCTTCGGCCTCTCCTCAGAGAGTTTTGCAGGATCAGAATTGCTCTCCAGATTAACCCTGACACAAAGGCTTGGCCCAAAGACCAAGACTCTATATGGGAAGGTAACTGAAAAACAAGTATTGTGAGATTCTGTTCTGCTGCAAGTAGCCTGAACTTTCTTAATTATCCAATCCAGGACCTCAGAGTCCAGGGATTTCCAGCCAGAGTCTTCTACACTGCCTCTAGATTTGACTGTGGGCTTTGAAACGAAGCCCTAGTTGCTGTTCTAGCTCCTGATCACTCTATCCTGTTCCCTTAGACGGGTGATGTTCTACTGTACCTTGTGAGTTCCCCTCCAAGCATCTCTGCAAATGATTTAGTAGAGTGGGAAGAGGAACAGGCAAACAAGGGTCAGTTTATTCTGGAGGCTAACTCTAGGAATCTCTTACCTGATATTGATAGAAACAGATTCCTCTGGAGGGAGTGGAGAAACAGAAAGAGGATCTCCACATCACAGGTGGTTTAGAAAGTAGAAAAATGTCCTATAAAGTCAAGCTTGAACTCACTCATGGGCTACTAGAGTTTCTCAGAAGAAAGATTTCTCCATCATCTGAACCACACACCTGCCTCAGGTACCTGGGCACTGAGAATGTTCATTAGAGAGTTCCAGACTTGCATCACAGAGCTATAGGGCAGTCACTATGGTCTCTTGAGGCTTGCAGAGGGAACACAAAAAAGAAAGAGGGTGTACCTACAAGCACCTCTCTTACCCTCCAGCCTAGCAGATCTAACCACCCATCACGGACCATATGCACCCCTTCATCTTTCTCTGAGCCTTGCTATTTTCTAACTCCAACCTGTCAGCACATAATATATACTTTAGTACATGTCTCTGCTTATTTGAATAACCAGAGCTCAATTCAGCTTTAGCCCTTAAAAATTCTCAGCTTTGATCCTACTAATTCCATAGCTTTGAAAGTGTGGAGTTCTCCTAGGAATTTTTGTTAATTCCCAGGGATTTATACTTCTCAGCCTGCTTTGTTTTCAACTCTGGCTTCCCTTTTTGCCTTGCATAAAGACAGGCATAGAATTCAGCCACCCCTTTCAGGCTCTCCCTAAAACATCCACTTTTTTTTTTTTTTTTTTTGAGATGGAGTTTTGCTCTTGTTGCTCAGGCTGGTGTGTAATGGTGTGATCTCGGCTCACTGCTACCCCCACCTGCCGAGTTCAAGCGATTCTCTTGCCTCAGCCTCCTGAGTAGCTGGGATTACAGGCATGTGCCACCACACCTGGCTAATTTTGTATTTTTAGTAGGGATGGGGTTTCTCCATGTTGGTCAGGCTGGTCTTGAACTCTCAACCTCAGATGATTTCCCCACCTTGGGCTACCAAAGTGCTGGGATTACAGACGTGAACCACTGCACCCAGCTAAAAACATTCACTTTTGCAAGAAAGCTTTAGTGACCAGTGTGGCCTCTGTTAAAGATACTTTAAGATTGACAAAAAGGGAGAGAGGTGCCCATGGCAAATCTTTTTTTAAGAAAGTTTTTAAAAATTTGTGGAAAAATACACTAACAAAAATTTACCACTTGTGATACTGTGATTTATAATAAGAAATATATATTTTAGTTTTTGTCCCCAGTTCCTGGCACAGAGCTCCTAAAGCCCTGGTAATTTCCTGAGCAATAGGGGTGCTAGAAGAATCTTTGGTTTTGACATCAGTCTCTGGCAGAGCTCTTAATCCCTTGGACATTCCCGGGGGATAGGGGTGTCTTTTGTTCTAATGAGGTGACTCTTGGTGGGCTCTTATACAGAGGCTGGTCACCAGAAAGATAGCTTGGAATTTTCAGCCCTACCACTCATTCTCTGGGAAGCAGGGAGGGACTGGAGATTGTTAATAATGGATCCTGCCTATGTGATGAAGTGAAACGGACGGCTAGCCTGATTAAGCTCACCAAACTTAATCTGCCTTGCTTGCTTTTCATTGCTGACTTCTGGTTGACCTGAAAACCTATATAGCTGAAACTCACGTAGCCAAACAATATCTAACTAAACTCCCACTAGCTCCTTATGAATAATATTTCTGATGTACATGCCACTATGGTAATGGTTGCTTAAAGTTGTTTCTCAGGAGCTAGGGGGAAGCTCTTACCCAGTTCGAACCAGTTGAAACCACTGACTCTTTGGCTGGGCCTGCACAAATGTGCGAGATGTCAGAGGGCCCAAAATTCCTCCCTCAGATCATGCTAACACTGCCATTTTCTGAATATGTGTCCTCTACAGAGCCACAAACCCTGGCTATGCTTGTGCAGATCACCAATTTCCTCATTTTTCCCACCTCCAGTCACCTTTCCCCATGCCTTAGACCACCCCACTTCTTTATCCCATAAATGTCCTCAAGCCCGTATTCAGGGAGGTGGATTCAAGAGCTGTTCTCCCATCCCCTCACTGGGTCACCCTGCAAATAAGGTATTTTCTTTATGGCAAAACTTGTCATCTCAGTGATTGGCTTACCTCACAAGGTGGAAGAATGAGCCTGGTTTGGTATTAGAAGCCTCTATAAAAATCCCTGAATTACAGGGTTCAGAGAACTTCCAGGTTGGTGTATGTATCCACATACTGGGAGGGTGGTACACCTCAACTCCATGGGAACTGATGCTTTTGTTCTCGGGACCCTTCCAGACCTTGCCCTATGTCCCTCTTCACATTTATTTGTGCCCTTTATCACATCCTTTATTTTAGGATAAGCCAGTAAATGTAGGTAAGTATTTCTCTGAATTCTGTGAGCTGTCTTAGTGTATTATTGAACCTGAGGATGGGATCGTGGAAAGCCAGATTTTATAGCCTGCTGGTCAGAAGTACAGGGGACAATGTGGGACTTGTGACTGGCATCTGAAGTGGAGCAGTCTTGTGGGATTGTGCCCTTAACCCATGGGGTTTATGCTAACTCTGGTTAGTGTCAGAATTAAATGTAATGGTAGGTAGCAGATAATTGGTTGGTGTTGGAGAATTGATTGTTGGGGGGATCCCCCACCCTTACACATCTGCTGACAGAAATGAAGCATTAAGAGGAAAAACAGTTGGTTTTTCCTATTTACTATTTTAGTTGTTTTATTATGTGTGCAGTTTAGTGGCATTAAGTAAATTCACATTGTTTAGAAACCATGGGCACTGTTCTCATTAAACAATAACTTCATCAATTCCTCCTTCCCTGCAGGGCCTGGCAACTACCATTTTACTTTCTGTCTCTGTGAATTTGAAGAATTATATAGTATTTGTGCTGCCTTATTTCACTTAACATAATGTCCTCAAGGTTCACTTAGCATAACAGCCTTGAGGTTCATGTAGTAGCTTGTGTCAGAATTTTCTTAAGGCTGAATGATATTACATTTTAGATCTATGCCATATTTGGTTTATGTGCTCATCTCTTGAACTCTTGGCTATGGACTTGGGTGCACAAATACCTGTTTGAGACCCTGCCTTCAATTCTTTTGGGTATATCCCCTTAAGGGAAATTGCTAGATCAACAGCTGGAGGCAGTGGCTCATGTGTGTAATCCCAGCACTTTGGGAGGCCAAGGTGGGTGGATCACTTGAGATCAGGCATTCAAGACCAGCCTGGCCAACATGGTGAAACCCCGTCTCTACTAAAAAAAAATACAAAAATTAGCCAGGTGTGGTGGCATGTGCCT